>JAVGVS010000014.1:2447895-2512895 GCA_032718565.1 Distichodus sexfasciatus
ATGGGTGGATGGTTGGATGGATGAATGGGTGAGTGGATGGTGCCCGGTGGGTGCAAGAATGGGATGATGGGGCGGTAGATCGGTGGGTCGGTGTTGGGTGGATGAATGTGAGGATGTGTGGATGGATGGATGCAGGAATGGGTGGATGGTTGGATGGATGAATGGGTGAGTGGGTGGTGCCCGGTGGGTGCAAGAATGGGATGATGGGGTGGTAGATCGGTGGGTCGGCGTTGGGTGGATGAATGTGAGGATGTGTGGGTGGATCTGGAAGAAAGATAAAATCAAATAGAGAGTGAGAGAGAGAAAGAAGAATGTAGAGATATACAGAAAGTAAGAGAGAAACAGAGAAGTAGACAAAGAAAGAGAGAAGAGGGAAGGTGGAACGGTGGGATTCTCATGAACACAACAACATACAGCACCCCAAAAGTGAGCTCCAGTAAAAGTGCTGATCAGGTCTGAATCTGTCATATCCTCCCCCACGGTTTGCTCTTTTCAGCTAACACACCTCCACAGATCAAACCTCAGCACTGGCCTGATGCAGAGTAAACAAACTACAGCATCCCAGAGTAAACAACACGGCCAGCTCCACGGACCAGGGCAGCCAAATGAAAAATGAATATTGTGACATGCACTTAGAGACATTTGAAAGCCTTTACTCCATTCTGGGGAGATATTTCGGGAGGCAAGCTGGAGTTGGGCAACGAAGCTGGATTTCACCACCCATCCAGGCCTGCAGTATTTTCGAGCTTAGAATGAATTGATACCTCTTCCTCTTACTGGCCATGAATGTACAAACACTCCAGAGATTCTGCAAACTTTATGAATGCTGCAATATTTAATACTCATTCAACTTTCAAAACCACTGATTTTATGTCTAATCCGACATTTTTCTTATGACATTTTGGCTTGAGAAGTACAATGATGGACAAAGTGAGGAGAGAGAGAGAGAGAATAAGGAGATAGTTTAGAAACAGATCAGAGAAAGTAGGAGAAAAAGAAAAAGAAAGAAGACAGACATAGAAACGGTGAAAAGACTGAAAGAAGACTGAGACTGAGAGAAGATTTGGAGATCCAGCAAAACAGAATGTAAGACATCGAGAGAAAAAGAGAGAGATTAATGAATGGAGAGATAGAAAAGCAGAGGGCGAGAATATGTAGACAGATCCAGTCGTAGATCAGAGAAAGAAAAAGAAATAGAGGGAGAGACAGAGACATAGGAAATGAGAGAGATTTCTCATTTCTCTTCAGATATACAATTAAAACTTTATGAATCACCAGCAACGATTTCAGTCCTCATAACTTGTGCATTAATGTCTTGAAATGAAGCAATTTCCCAGCAGTAGAACCAAGTGAAGTTAAACCTGCATCATGCCAACCTTGCGCGGTTCGTACCAGTCGTGTTTCGAGTCACGCCACTGCAGCCATCTGAGAAATAAACTAGCATTTTAAACAGCTCCAATTCTGCCTTAAAGGGGAACTTAAACGTCTGCTGGTCCGGCATTAAGAGCAGCTGATGCTAAGGCTTGGAAGCGGAGGCTAATGAAGCAGGGAGCATACCAAAGAGCCGCTTTTACCCGTGTTGACTCCGGTGTCGGGCTTGACTTAATGAGCGTGACGCTGAAGAGTGGCGGCCTGTCGCTGTCAGGAACATGGGTCATTTCGAGCACTGATTAAACTCGTCCGCATAAACAGCGGGAATTAAAAAAAGGTGGCAGGGAAAAGGGAAAGACATAGGCAGAGATAGAAGTGTGTCTGTGTTAGTCTTGGAAGGCAGCATGTATTATTCATGAGGATGTGAGTGAAGCATGGTCTGCCAGCATGTCTCCCTCCATCCTCCCTCCCTCATTCTCTCCATTCCACCTTCCCTCCATCCCTCTTTTACACTCTCACTCTCTCTCTCTCACTACACCTCCATCCCCTTCTGCTTCCTCGCTGTCAGCCGGAAGAACGTGTGCTCCAACAATTATTCGGAAATAAGCATATTCTGCAAAAACACTGTTACATATTCAACGGCAGTCAGGCCCAACTGAAAACACCGCAGCGCCGACAGCGCAGACAGCGCAGACGTTAAACTGCAGTACGGCAAGAAAACAAGTGTTGCTGGTGACCCTCAGCCATAAGAAAACAATAAGGACAAAAAGGAAACACAACCTATCAAAGATGGTCTTACAACAAATGGTCTTATAGGCAGTTATTCTGTAGTAGAGGAGCTGGTGATGTACAGTGGGAAACTTTGCTGTGCAACCCCACCAAGTACCAAGTACCTTACAGTACAACACCACAGAGTGCAAAATATCTTTTGATACAACACTACACAGTGCAAAGTACCCTAACGTATAACACCACACAGTGCAAAGTGCCCTACTGTACAACACCAAACAAGATTCAAGATTCTTTATTTGTCACATGAAAATTATACAGGTACAACACGCAGTGAAATGTATCCTGAGCTGCTCTTTGACCATGCAATTAAGGCAAAAATTAAAAATAAATTAATAAAAATAAAAGGAGATACAATACAAACTTAAAATAAAATAACTTAAAAATAAGGAGATGAAGGGAAAGAGATAAAAAAAAAGAAAATAAACTATTACTTATATACAATAAGGTGCAATGGGTTTAAATGGTGCAATGAGTGCAGTGTGCAATGGTTTTAAAGTGCCAAGTGCAGCTGCACAGCAAATATTGGACAGTAAAATGTCAGACAGTATAAATGGTCATACAACACAACAGGCAAAGTGCAAAGTACCTTAATGTATGACACCAAACAATGCAGAGTACACTAATGTTCAGGGTAATCTACAATGCAACACTCCACAGTAAAAAATGCTCTATTGTACAAAGTACCCTAATCTATAACACCACACAATGAAAATTACCATACTGTACAAAGTACCCTACTGTACAACACAACACAGGCAAAGTACCCTACTGTACAACACAACAGGCAAGGTGCAGAGTACCCTAATGTATAACACCACACAATGTAAAGTACCATATTGTACAAAGTACCCTATTGTACAGTAATACCTCTGCTAAAGGGTAACCGAATAATCTAGAGGCAGGATACACTTTGCAATGAATCAAATGTTTTGTTCCCATGATGACACTTCAAAGCAGTGCCATGCCATTTATCATCAGTATGACAAGTCACAAGAGTCTGCAGCACTATATAGTGATGATGGATGTTGACTTTATCAAGCAATGCAAGTTCCATTTATGTTGCGATTTGACCATAACATTATGTAAGTGTGAAGGTTTTGGGTTCGGACCTGTTGCAGTCATGTCCCGTCGTCAGGACGTGGGGGAAAACCTCATTATCTGTCTTTACCTTGTACAGTCACACCTCATCTCTTAAAGAACGGCCCCTCGATCCTGACTTACTCCAGAAATGCCACCGGCAATCAGCAGCCGACGTAATGAAGTCGAAATTTACTCCGCTGTTGCTTTGAGCCGCCGGAGAAAAGCAATTAAACATCACAGTGAGTTACTCCAGAGACAGAATAATGGCGCCGCGAACGCCGGGGCATTAAGGCCGCGCTTTGCGGTCCGTGGCCGATCGCCGACTTAATACACGACATTAGACTCACTGTTCTAATTTGGCCGCTCTATTATTGTGCCTTGTTCAAAGGAGCAGAATGAAAGATCCGGGGGCTGGGCTGCCGGGCCTCGTCTTCGTCCGCTCCGAAGGGTCGGATAAAAGCCGGCACGGCTCTTCTTCTCTCGGCAACAGAGAAAATGGAAGGCCTTTTAGCGTTATCTGGCTGACCGAATTGCACCTCCCTGTCGCTACTGGCTCCCCGTAAGGCCTAGCGTAGCGTCGGAGGCGGCAAATTTGCATGAGTCGCGTCAGTCTCCAGCCCGCCGGGAGACGCTGGCACGCGGCGGTGATCTGATTAGGACTGGCATGTTTCAGTGTTTGTTTAATTGAGCGGTGAAGTGAGTCCTTCCGCCCTTCCCTCTGGCCAGCCGGGCTGATTGAGATGGGCCTCTCTGGGGATTGGGACTGTCGGACGGGGGTCTGTGACCCCACCCCTCTCCACTCCCACCCCTCCTCCATTTCACTCACTTTCCATTCTTCTTCGCACTCCATGCCTGTCGATCAACTTGTGTCTCTTCTCTCTCTCTCTCTCTCTCTCTCTCTCCCCTAGTCTCTCAGCTCCACGGGTAAAATTAGCTTCTATCTCCCCTACATCCTCAACAACTGTCTCGCAGTGGGAGTGGGGGAGAAAGAGAGAGAGAAAGCGAGGGAGGAAGCAAGGGATGGAAAAGTACCAAGATAAGCAGAGAAAGAAATATATACTTTTAACCTGATTATAATTTTTTTTCTCCGTCAACTTAACATGCCATTTATAGTTTTTACCTCTCTCTCTCTCGCTTTCTCTCTCTCCCCGCTCTGAATATACCTCCCTCTATTTATGATGAAAGAAATGTCAAATGAGAACTCGCCCCACTTTCTGAAATCTCTCATCGGTTCTTTCACACTGAATAGCATTAATTGCCTTGCAGTGTCGCAGAGATTTCACCCAGACCGAGGAAATAAGTGCAGAGGAAACACAGTAACCACACATGAGTCAAACCAAACCCCTTGCTTGCGTTCTCCAGACAAGCTTGCGATGAATGCGAAGTCAATATCACTTCTGCTGAAAGTGACCTCAGGTTGTCTTTCCAGAGACAGACAGACAGAAATAGTTAGATAGATAGAGAGAGAGAGAGAGAATGAAGATAGATAGATAGATAGATAGATAGATAGATAGATAGATAGATAGAGAATGAGGGTAACAATGACGGAGAGAGACAAAGAGAGAGGGAAAGAGAGAGAGAGAGAGAGAGAGAGAGAGAGATGGAAAGGCAGACTCAGAGAGAAAGAAAGAGGTAGATGGAGGAAGCAGGGCCCTGCTTACTGCTGTAACCTTTCGGAACAGAGCCAGAACATGTTGACCTTTAGCAGGACTCTAGCTGTAGCTCTGCCCTGCCTCTCCAAGACCCTGCACACTGCCTGGAGGAAGACCGCCACTGACCTTCAGCCTGGCAACTCACACACACACCCACACACACCAACATGCCAACACACACATACACATACTCACTCATACAGCACAAGCCAAGCTCATCGTTCACATCAGGCCTTATCTGTTGAGATCTACTAATGCAAGGCGTGTATACGTGTGTGTGTGTGTTCATCAAGCGGGGTGTGTGTGACTCATATCAGCGCACTGGATCAGGTACTTCATGCATACAGAGCAGAATAGGCCTGATAAGGCTTCACACTAACAAGAGAGCAGTGTTCAGCTGCCCCACCCTCACTCAGTCACCGTATCAGGTCACGACATCTCAAAAGACGCAGCGACTGAGCCGAAAGAGTCTGAGGAAGATCTAACTAACAAAATCAGAGCACAACAATCTCAAAAAAGGTCTGTGAAAACCTGGAGAGACTGAAAAAAGGGGCAGTTGGTAGTGTAACAGTTAGGGTCTTGCCCCGTGATCAGAAGGTCACCTTTTTGAATCCCGGACCGCTTAAGGTACCAGTGAAGTACTGTGGAAGGTACCGCCCCCAAGCTCTGCTCCTCGGGTGCTGCTCATGTCAGCTGACAACACTGCTCCTTCACTGATGGGTCAAAAGCAGAGGTCACATTTTGTTTTCTAATCATTAACATCAATTAAAGATGTTACGTGACATTGTCTTTTTAGAGTTTTAGACTAATATAGCAGCAAAAAATTGCTCTTAAGCCAAGACTCTTTGCTAACTGGTCAGCGTAAGCTGAAACACAGTTTCGGATCACAGGACCTCTCAGGTCCGCCAAACTCACGCTGATCAACAGCCGGTGTATTTCTTTTGTGACATTTCAGAAAAATACCAGGAGCCTTCGGCCCAGCTTGGGACAAATTCTGCTCCTCAGGAGCTGTACCACGTCTGAGGTCAAAATTTCATAGCATAGCCGTCCCTTCTGTAATCAAGCTATTTGATTAGATGAACCCACGTCATATCCCGAGTCCTCGCAGATGGAAATGTGGCCTGCCAGAGCCCCTACAGCCAGCCCCACCTCCTTGTGCCAACCCCTGTGTGGCCAGATGTTCGGTACCCAGGTCTGGAGAGGATAACTAGATGAATTTTGGGAAATCTGTCCCTTCTGCCCTCCCATCGGCCTCAACAAATACGGCCCTGGAACCCCTGTGTGAGTTCGAGGCCTTGAGACGCTCGTTTGAAATATTGGCGACGAAGACAAAATTTCACGAGTCGACGTGAACTTAATAACTTTGTTTTGTGGCACCATAAGATGCTACTAGGCGTGGAGAGATTGCAGCGGGAAGGCAGAGACTCTCATCTTCCGGCCCCGAGGAGGCGTGCGGATGGCGTCTAATGAGACCGGAGCTACCTGTCCTTGAGCATTTCTTTCCCCGGCAGAGACGGGCTCTTCCCCGGGACGGGGCATATTGCTAGGGTTGTTAATTAGGACAGCGGGGCTCTCGGCGGTGAGAGGACACACGCCGGCCATCGGAATGGAGACAATAAGCAGCTGCTGGGGCTTTCATAATGGAATCTGGTTTGATTGTTATTCAGACTGATACAGAGCCACTTTCCCCCCTTTAAATAAAAGCTGAATTTATTGCCGCTAATAACACCTCCTGTCTGTTTTTCTCATTTCAGAGAGAGGCGTGCCGACTGTGTTACCGGCATACTTTTAAAGAGAGTGTGGTGACTAAAAGGCTGATTGTTTGATCCTGCGACTAACACACTTTCCTGGATGTTTATTAGTGTAAGTAGGGCCTAAGAATTATGAAGAAACTGTGATGTTCTATGACTATAAACTATGACTATTCACCCACGCTTTCACGTTAAATCACATAAAACAACATGAGGCCAATAGATTCAGCCGATCAATTGAAGTGATTCTGTTCAAATGACAATTACAGCAAAGACGATCGTTGTGAATCTGAAGACAATCATTCATCCAATCGTTTAAGAATGGTAGAGGGGTAGATGGTAGTGTAACGGTCCAGGATTCGAACCGGCAACCTTGCGATCACAAGGCACTACCAACTGCCTCATAAGAGCTTCTTATAAATGCCATAAAAGTGCAACTAGCTTGACCCGCATTAAAAACACTGTGACAAGTTGTGAGCAACTGATCATAATAAATTCACTGTATACGAAGAAAAGTCTATATATAAGAGTCCGTCCGCTCATTCATTATGCTAACCGCTTAATCCCAACCGAGGTCACGGGGGGAACCGGAGCCTATCCCGGGAACTATGGGCACAAGGCGGGGAACAACCCTGGGGAGGCACCAACACACCGTACGGCAAACACAATCGCTGTGAGGCGGCAGCACTAACCACTGCACCACCGTGCCACCCTGTACATAAAGTCTTCCAACTAAAATATTCTTCAACTGATCTGAGGCCAAATACATGGAATTTATGAATGAACTGGAGAATTATTTCCTTCTTTTAATTCTGCTAGGAGACTTTGCTAATAATTAGCACTTAAAGCTGCGGCTTTAAGAATCTGAGAATTTCATTCATTCCAGTTGCAATTCTAGAATAAACGTGCTAATGCAGCCTGCTCTATATTTCACAGCATCCAGATGTGCCTGCATTTCTGGAAACATCTGTGGCTGATGGCTGCATGCAGACTTTTAAGGTCTTCATGCAAATGTAACCACAGATTTGTGCGCCAGAGTCTGACAAATGAGTGTGGAGGTAACATTTACATTAATTATGGGTGTATGCTTCATACAAGCTTTTTATTAGTGGCTCCTAATTGGCAACATCTGGACTATTGCCTAGTAAGGAGTTTTCCCATAATGCACCAGTTTAGGGAAAACTAGCAAACGTGGGGAGAGTAATTATTTGCCAGAGCTCATCCTATGAATATATTTAATTACACAGAGGAGAAAAAAATACTACATGCCTCTTCCAGATACAAGACAGGACACACACTTTCCAAGATACAGTGTAATTTGTGATTTAGGGAAATCTAATTAATTTTAAAATAACAAATGAACTGGCGTCAGCAGTTTCACTCTCATTTCCACAATTAGAGCAGCGCACAGCTGCTCCTGCCATTGTAAACAAACATCAGAAGCGAGCAGTTTGTTAACTGTAGCGAGGCTTGCTGTCATTTCAATACACGATAAGAGCCCAGATAAAGCGGGAAACGTGGCGAGCGGCAAATGCGTGTTCAACACAGACTAAACAGTAGCATGTGAACATACACACACTCCCATGCAAACACATGCTCGTTTACGCTCTCTCTTTGTCTCTCACATATACAGAAACACAGACACACACACCTACAACAGCAGTTACCCACATCGCAAGCACAAACATATGCTCTCTCTCAGGATTCACCACACTAACTAATGAAACCTCAATTTTTATCTCTATACTTCACTATATGAGAGTTTACAAGACCCTCACTTATAAAGGATTGTAAATGATTTATAACCAAGTTGTTAATCAGGTTGTGGACAGTTTTATATAATCAAAAAGTGATGAGCAAGTTATATCAATTGTGATACACTGGTGCAGGCTCACTATTTGGTGAGATGTGTTTTACACTTTATAATAAGGCTCACCTTTTTCCAGAAATAAATGTCAGTAACTCATCAAGAATTAGTCATAAAAATGAAACATTACATCAAACATCATCAAAAGATCAAAATCACCTAATAAGCAAGAACACTGACACTCAACCAAAATTCTGCTGTTTTAATGGTAATAGTATGTTAAAAATGAATTTTATAGTTTAACATTCTGCCTGAGATGAGGGAACAACATGAGCTAAGCAATGAACAAGACCCAAGATCTTACCAAATTGTGAGCCTGCATCCATATACAATTATGTGTTATTTATAACTCAGGGCCATAACATTTGAAATGGGGTGGGGGGGGGTTCTATTTCAAATCCCAACGTTTCAAATGGTATTAACCTTCCGACCCTGCACCCCACAAAGACAGCATGACATAACTGTGTGTGATATTTTTGAATTTTCATGGCTGGGCCTCTTCATGGGCAAACGCCACATATTTCCACACATGGGGGACCTATTCTTCACATCCACCTCATTCTCCGTGGAGATCAGTGTCTATTGATTCCGTGAGTAACAATGTGGAAACTGCAGCAATGAAATTATGCAGCGCCGGTGTGGAGGACGCACCGCGCCGTAAAGGATGAGACGCAGAGGGCCGTAAACTCTTAATACAATGAGTCAGAAATCAAATGGTGAGATGATGAAGCTTGAGTCAATGTATAATGGAAAAACCTCATGCTGTAAACTTTGTTACTGATGATGTGTATATCGAAACATACACACACAAACATACAAACCCCTGCTTGCATTTTTAAGGATGTGTTGAGAAAAACTGCATTAAAAATGCCAGAGTGTTATGTCCGTGCCAACTCCAATCCCGGTCGCTGGAGTACTAGCCTGGGTTTGCTGTTCACATTTCTCACACGCGGGGTTGGGATTTCGGCAAATGTCTGACCCCTGTGTCTTGTTTAGTTTCCCCGTTTGGTTCCAATTACATAATGGTTGCACCTTACCCTCGACTCCGATTCGCTCACTGGTTTTCGAGCTGATTCCTCACATCTGGGTTTTGGATTATTTTAGTCAGTTCAACCCAGATGTTAGCGTTCGGTCACCCTCACAACAACCCGAATGTTTGTGTGTGTTTCCTCAGTTCTAGTGTGCGTTCCACCACACCGTCCTGTTCCTGAGCTACTACAGAGGCGTTGCTGATGGAGAAGTCCCACCTGCTTGCAGGAAGTTTGGTTTCGGTTTTGCATATGCAAGTACCAGAGAAACTGAGAACAGGAGCAAGCCTGTGTCCTCATTTATGAGTGTGTTTAGCATTTTGGACATTAGAAGAGTGTGAAGCTTACCATGAATCCTGCATCGGCGTCCTCTGTTTTGTAGGTTGCAAACCCCAACTTGACACAGAGCCACAAAAGATGCCAGAGCCACAAACCTACTAAAGCTGTAGATTCACTACTTCCTAAAAGGTGATTTATTCATTTAAGAAAAAAAGACTGATTATCAGGGTAGTCCTGCCCTCATCACATGATCCTTGCCATTACACCTGCTAACATACTTTTTCCAAATTTGATCAGGGGAATCAGATTAGCAAGAACAGGCGACTGATATCTTCAAAATCCAGATCTCAAAAGACAAGCCACTGTTCGAAACTGTCAAACAAATTTTAAGTGTCTTTTTGTGTTCTGTGAGTGCACAATGCCAATATCTTTATTAGTCTGCAAATAAGATGAGGAGACGCCTCTTTGGCTCAGTGATCTACACAACAACGCCTTTCTCATTACCAGAGCAATGGATTTCCTATAGCATCATAAGAGATGCATTACGCCGGACACGGATCACTGTGGTAGGGAGGGTGGGGTTTTGCATATTATCTCACAACAGGGCGTCCTCTTTTAATTTGGCGATAAACAGCTTCTGTAGGGCCACAGCTTGGCTTTAACATTCCTGGGAGAGTGTTTTGAAAGCTGCCTATGAGCTGGGTCAAACGTCTCAATTTCTGTATATTAATAAAGAAAGGCTCTGCTGTGGAAAAAGCTGCGATTAAATGTAACTCGCGGATGAATAATACACACACTCTGAAATCCATCTGGGCCAAATTAAACATGGCACTGCTGCTGGAGGAGCTTCTGTTGCCGATTGCAAAGAGAAAAGCAAAGCTCTGCTGTCTAAATATCCTAATTGCGAGACTTAACTGCAACAAAAAAAGAAATGTTATTTCTGGGACATGTAAGGTTTACAAAACTCAAAAGTAATCATTTTTTAGGATTCATTAAAGTTTGCAGAAAACATGAGTCATAAATGGAATAGAAATCGGTTAGGATTGTCCAGGGTGTCCTGATGCCGAATGTTTCGATTGTGGGGAGTCTGAATACTGCCCAAACAGATTTCAGTCATCAATTAATTACCAAATTTATTGATATGTTAACCAACCTCTACAAGAGTAAAAATTCTCCAATTTGTTAATCAATTTACTTAAGTGTCACTTAACTCCACTAAGATATGTCATTTAAATTGAGCAATGTTATCAAACATCAGTACAGCAACATTACTCCATTAGGCCAACTCTGTTACTGAGGAGCCACAGTCCAGTGCAGTTTGTTGATTTCATCAATTAAGATCCAGTAGGTCTGATAAAGCAGCAAATCCTAGTCTAAAAACACAGTAATCTAGTGTTATATCGATTAGATTACAAAGTCCCTTAGAACAATGGGCTCAAATCCATTGGAGTGATATGTCAAATCCATGAGAGCAAGGATCCTCAAATCCATTAGAGCAATGGTACTCAATTAAATTACAGCAACAATACTCAAATCCATTAGAGCAATGGTACTCAATTAAATTACAGCAACAATACTCAAATCCATTAGAGCAACGGTACTCAAACCCAGTAGAGCAACGATACTCAAATCCATTAGAGCAATGGTACTCAAACCCATCAGAGCAACAATACTCAAACCCATCAGAGCAACAATACTCAAACCCATTAGAGCAATGATACTCAAACCCATTAGAGCAACAATACTCAGATCCATTAGAGCAATGGTACTCAAACCCTTCAGAGCAATGATACTCAAATCCATCAGAGCAATGGTACTCAAAACCACAAGAGCAACAATACTGAAATCCTTTAACGCAATGGTACTTAAATCCATTAGCGCAATGATACTCAAATCTATTTCACCAATGATATGTATTCCTTTAGAGTAATGCGACAAAAAACTAACCATATTACTCAGATCCATTAGGGCACTGCAACCTCGAGAGCTTACAGCCATGTTATTCATACCTTACAAAGCTATGATACTAAAAATCCACTGGTGAGCAACATGAGAAGTCCATTAGGGCAATGCCACTCAACAGCGTTACAGCCATGTTATTAAACCCATTAGACATACTATATATATATATATATATATATATATATATATATATATATATATATATATATATATATATATATATATACACATCTAATATATAATATCAAACTATTTCACCTGCAATTCATTATTGAAGACATATATTTAATGAGTTTAACAGTGTTGTATTCAGACTCAAGGACCAAAGTCAACACTAAGCAAACTAAGTAAAGTCTATAAAAACACTGAAAGAATCCTGCTACTCTTGACTTTTCAGGTATTAATTGAATATCAGGTTCTGGTTCTGAAAAACCATACAACCTGAAAAGGCTAAAAACATGAACCCATCAGTCATTAGTGTGAAAATTACTGGGCGAGACCATTTCTATAGAACACAAGGACAGCTGCAACATGGGTGCTCGTCACCTATACTACCTATAGACCGAATCCACCATGCTTCCAACCAGCGATTCCAGAAAACATTAGACTGAGCCGTCCTGCTTTACAATTCAACCAACTCATCACATATAACAGTGCTAACATATAAAAGCCCAGCCTGGAGAGGCCAAGCGCTCGGTCAGTGTGTTTTCAGGACGCACTTGGCACACACAGGCTTCACCTCAGATCAAAGGGCTTCATCTTTCTCAGAGAGTTAGAGGAATGCTCCATGTCTCCCTTTCTCTTGCCATGTTCCTCTGTTTTTAGTCAGAAATTCACAGCCATCCTCCCCATTGGATTGTGAAGTTTTCTTGGGCTCCTCAGCAGGAGCGCTCAGGGGTTTGACAGACGCATTTCTCACCACTTCGTTTTCAAGGAGAGACCCGCTGTCGCATCTTCTTACTTACCTCCCTGAGATCTGCCATATGTGGATGGTGCAAGTATTCAACACTATTTCTCCATTTCACAATATGAGACGTTTTGTGACTTTTAGAACATTATTTATTTCAATTTTGATACAAATAGAATGTTTTTATACAATTTAGCTTTTTGGATCAGTCTGTACCTTAACTGTCCCCCACGATTCCTGTTTTGGCAAACCAGAGGACGACTTGTTTTGCATTCCGGCTCTCCTGATGTGTTTCTCTCGTGTGTCTGCGTATTTAAGTTGTGTCTTTGTATTTTAAGCCTTATGGCCTTAGGAGAGAAGTAGAAGCTTCTAGGGAAGATTAAATGGGAAGATTTAACTGAACTGGAGCGTTTTGGTGAATGTTGATGAATTTTGGTGAATGCGCGCTAACAAACGCAGCTGCTTACATTGCAAAAAGTATCATTTATGCATCATGATTCCTCATGGTTGAAAGTTGAGTCGCAGAGAGTGTGACATAATGTACCGCGACGCAAAACTTCAGTTAGGACTTTCTCCTAGGGAAAGTCACGCAGACAACTGTGAGGTACAGTGGGTAGTAAATAGGTAAATGGGTTTAAAAAGCAGGATGACAAACTTCATCAAGCTTAAGTCTTGTCCAGAGTTTTGTGCTCACCATTTAAAGTCTGCTGCAGACTGGGTCTATTAATTGGTCACTGGTCCAATAAAAAGAAGTAGAAATGATTCAGAATGAAAATCAAACAGGATAATGACTTGCTGATGAAATAATGACATTTTCGTGAATTGGAATACTGCAAACATAAAACTCTGCAGTATTCCAACTGACACAATCACCATTGTTTCATCCCTTATAAAAAGCTTCAGATTGACTGATAGTGTTGTCGCATCCAACACTGAGCAAACTATTCAAAACTATGACATGAAACATATCCCGGCGTAAGCTATAAAGTAAAAGTCAATACGTGCATAGCGTGACGCCACTACATGCTAGTGATATTTCTACTGGCTAAATTATTATAAAATTATTAAAAGCATAGATAAGGAAAAACAAGAGAAGACGAGGTGGGAACAAGAAGCAAAAGAAAGGGGATGTTAGGATGGAACTGATAAAGAGGAAAAGTGGAGGAGAGAGAAAAGGTTGATAAATGCCACAGCTGCGTGGAACTCTGGGATGCGAATTCCACTCTTCACCCCGCAGGAGGAAAGAGAAAGAGAGAGAGGAAAAGAAGGAGAGAGAGAGAGAAAGAGCGGCGTCTGGTTGGCTCGTAGCAGAGATAAGGGAGCTATCGCTGCACAGTTTATTGGGAATTGTGTCCCCCATTAATCAAGGAGCAGGAAAGATGGAGGAGTCCACTCACCTTTCACTTTGTTTTTCGTAGCCGCCGCTGGAATCGCGGAAAGCAATGACAGAGGGAGGGAAGGAAGGAAGGAAGGAGTAAGGGAGGGTTAGAGAAAGGCAGGAATGGAGGGAGAGGGACACAGTGAAAGTGGAGGGAGAGGGAGAAAGAGAGAAAGAAGGAGGAGAGAACAATTGATTAGACCATCTTGCTACAGACACCAGGCACTACCATGCTCACTCATTTTCCTCCTCCGCGCCATTCATTCATATCACTCTCGCAAGAGTCTTTATCGATGAGGAATGACATCGGCCACTGCGATGTGCGCGACACCGGTAATACAGTTTCCCTCATTTATGTATAACTGATAGCGGTGCTTGTGGTGGCTTGTTAATGGATTTGATGAAAGATCTTGTTGCTGTTAGTCAAGTGTAAACTCACACGTTCGTGATCTGCAAGAACCGCATGCTTTTCTAGGCTTATGCTCAGGCGTACAATCCCTCATTCTGATTAAATGTGAGGAGAGGAGAGGAATGGAGAGTATACGAGCAGAAGAGAGGAGTGAGGAGAATAAAGGAGAGAATGGGAGTGATGAGGAGAGATAACATAAGAAAAGGGAGAGGAAAAAGAAGAATGAAGTGAGAGGAGTAGAGAGGAGAAAAAGAGTAGAGAAGAGGAGGGGAGAAATGCAGATTATACAGAAAAGGAGTGGAGAGAGAAGAATAATGGGCACTGCTTGTGTAAAGGAGGGGAAAAGAAAGATTACATAAGTAAAGGAGATAGAGAAACAAAAGGAGAAGAAATGAGAAAAGGAGAGAAGAGTATTGGATAAAAAGAAAAAGAGGAAGGATGACACGGGGAGGAAGGGGAACTAAAGAGGAGAGGAGATTACATAAAGAGAAGAGGCAAAATAAAAGGAAACAAGATGAAAAGATAAGAGATGACTGGAGACAAAAAAATATTAAAGAAGAGTGAAGAGGAGTTGAGTGTAGAGGAGAATAATGAGGAATATTTGAGGAGGGGAGTGGAAAGGAGGGATTACAAGGAAATTAAAGGAGAAGAAAATGAAAGAAAGGAGAAAAAGAGGAGAAAGCAGGATCAGGCATGATGAGAGAGGAAAAAAGGGAAGAAGATGAGTGGAAATAAGAATTACATAAGAGAAGAATGGAGTGGATAGAAGGGGTAGATAAAGTACAGAGAAGTGAAGAGGAGAATACATCAAGAAAGGTAAATGAGAAGAGAAGAATATCAGAAGAAGAGAAAAAAAGGAACTAGGGAAGACAAGACTGGAGACAAAATTGAGAAGACGAGTGCAGAGGAGGAGGTAAACAAGGGAAGAGTAATAGAGGGGAGAGGAGAGGAAGTCAAAGAGTAAAAATGAATGGAGAAGAGAAGAAAAGAGAAGAGAGGAAAAAATGAGAACATAAGAGAAGAACAGAAACCAGAAGAGAGGAGTAAAATGAGAGAAGAAAAGAAAAGAGAGGAGAAAAAAGAGAGAAGAGAAGAGAAGAGAAGAGAAGAGAAGAGAAGAGAAGAGAAGAGAAGAGAAGAGAAGAAAGTAGAGAAAATGAGTTTATGTTGAGAAAATGGAAGGTAAGGAGTAGAGCAGAGGGAAACGAAGAAGACGGGTCACAATAAGGAAAAGAAAGGAGAAGAGGTAAAAGGAGTGGAAAATAAAAAAGATAGAAGAGGAAAAGAAAGAACTGCACTCATCAAATCAGTATCTAGTCACCCACCCAGACATGCTCAGACCCCTGTAAAGCATTGCAAGAATCTCCTTCACCGAGACTGGTGGAGGAATTCCGAGCTGGACCCATTTTTGTGGCGTTCAGGCAAACACCAATCCTCTGTTGTGCCATTACCTCCTGAATAGCTATCGATCAGACGCCGACGTTCCGCCCTAGCCTCCCAATTAGCCATGCGGGGGAGGGCGGCAAGAGCGCCGTTCCTGGGAAATCCATCTGAGCAAACGCCACTCATAATTCTGTCGCTCCTTTGACGTGTTTTGCACCGTTGCCCAGCACCCGGGCGCAGTCCCTTTGCTCCAAACGAGTCAATTTGCAACAAAAAAGTTTCCAATTATGTGCCACAACAGCATACGGAAGACAAGCGTGATTGTTGCATATGACGCCGGAGGCTTTCTAGCTGAAACCTGTGGAGATTCAGCCACGAAAAATTCACAAAATCGTGTAATAAGGATAAAAAACATACCACTTTTAATGCTCTGGAGTTTGTATTAGCATCGGCTGTTTGTTTTCTCCAGCCGGGGAACAATCAGAAGTTAAAAGAAAGTTTGAGATGATACAAGAGAGTAGAGAGAAACGCTTGCTGGGGACATGTTTAGTGGAGCTCATAGAACTATTTTAACTTATAATACGGAACCTTTAAAAAGTAAAATACTGTTCAACTCTGAAACTGAAGAAAACCCAATGAGCTTATGTTTTACACAAACAGGCATGCAATAACATTTGCAAGAAGAGGAAAATAAAGGAGAAGAAAATACAAGAATAGGGAGGAGGGGAGTTTGTATTCAAAAAGGGACGGTGAAGAGAGACGAAGAAGGGAGAGAGGAGAAAAATCCATTGTGTAAGGAAAGGAATGGATAGGAGAGGAAAGAGAGAAGTGGTGAGAAACAAAAAGAAGAGAGGAGAAGAGAAGAGTGACGAGAAACGCAGAGAAGTGGAGATGAGGAGAAGTGAAAGACTAAAATAGGAGGAGACGAGAGCGGAGAAGAGAACAGAGGAATGAAGGGTGTGGAGAGGAGATTAAATAAGAAAATGAAGAGGAAGAACGGATGGGAGACATGAGAATGAATGGTAAAGAGAGGAAAAGAGAAATTAGGAGATGAATGGAGATTACATATGAAAAAGTAAGGAAATAAAGGAGAGGAGAGGAGTAAAAGGAAGGAAACTAGAGAACAGTAGTGGAGGGGAGAGAAGAGATGAGGGGTGTATATGAGCAGAGAAAAGATGAGCAGAAGAAGAGAGGATATTATATAAGAAGAAGAGAACAGATGACCACATGGAGAGAGCACAGGGAGAGGCGAGAAAGAACAGAGGCAGGAGAAGTAAGGGGGAGGGAGAGGAGACAGAGAAACGGATGAAGAAAAGCAGCACTCTGATGAGAAAGCAGCGGAAGTCCACTTGTAGCCTGCAGCGGGAGAGGTGACAAAGATCACTGTAGATCATTCTGACAGCCTCCTCCCTCACCGGCTCTGCACCAATGTTGAATTATTCACCGCCGTTGCATTATTGATACTGTGTTATACTCAGATCAAGGGGCCGGGACCTACAGGACCACAGGTAACAACTTCTAGCAGCGCAAATAACAGCCCTGCTCTCTAAACTGGACCTAACCGGCCTGAACTCTAGTTGAGGGGCACGTCTGCAGGAGTATGGCGTCTAAAGATGATTCACTGAATTTGGAGCAAATTGAAACTTCCGAGCAAGCCTCTGCCCTAATTGAATCCTCCAGGTCTGGAAATCCAGGCAATAAATTGCACTGAATATATCATCCGATGGAATAGAGACAGTGTTGGTGAGTTGCTGACTAAAATTGGGTGCGCTACTAACGAAACTACTAGCTTTCTAAAATGCAGCAGCTTTTCCAGTAACTAACTCTAAACATACAAAACCGCTTTTTTAACAGGATGGGTATTTTTGCAACTAGCTGGTGTTTTCTGATTGGCGCTGAATTAGCAGAAGTGGCACCTGACAGACACGAGTAGTGCATGCTCATTACATCACAGTGCGCTCCTTGCGACTGCAAGATGGAGTCGGAGGATGGAATCCTCTTTGGCAAAGATGGAGGCAAGAATTCTTGGCTACAATTATCAAAATGTACTCATCTGGTGCATCTGGCATTGTAACGGTTAGGGAGTTGCACCCATAATCAGAGAGTCACCGGTTCAAGTCCGAGACCTGTAAAGGTACCACAGAGGTATTCGTGAGCAATGTACCGTCCCCAAGCACTGCTACCCAGGTGCTCTCAATGCTGTCCACTGCTTGTTAATGGATGGGTCAAATGCAGAAGTCACATTTTGTTGTGGTGCCCTGTGTGCTGTTCTTTGGTGCGCGGGTGCCCAACCACCAGGCCGCGGACCAGTACCGATCATTTTGTGCCGGTGCGCTTTTTGTATGTCATTTTGTTGAGCATCGCAGTGTGTAGGGTGTTTTATTTTGAAAAACACGTCCATCTGTGGCTCATAAGTGGGGGTAAGGCAACTCACTTGGTAAACAGGTTAAATATTATGCACTTTATTGTGTTTAGTTACACGTCTCACCCACCCACACCCCAGTCCACGGAAAAAATTGTTCAAAATGAAAGTGGTCCGTGGTGCCAAACAGGTTGGGGACTGCTGCTGTGGTGTGGTCACAATGACAAATAAACACTCAATTTAATTTTAAGTAAATTTAATTTGAAAGACAAAATGGACTGAACATTTGAATATAGTTCTTCTGTAAGCAGAAAATCAAAACACTCTCTACTTCCAAAATGCCATTGAAACCATATTGTGATGTGACATTACCTTGTTAACAATATATAGATTTTCATAAGCATCATGTTTCCTAGAGTATTCTACAGCACAAACATTAATTTCATGGCTACACTTCAGGCCTTAAACGTTGCATTTGATTTAATAATTCACACTTTCTTTCAGAGCTCACTGGAACACATTTATTAAACATACTTAACTAGGAGTCCTCAAAAGTAGATTGCTGTCACATAAACTCGAAAAGAACCTTCTTCGAAAAGAATGAGACTAAAAGGGGGTTATTTGGGAGACGGTGTGTATAGTTAAGAAAGCCATCTCTTAAAACAGATCTATTTCAGAAGACAATCTAACGTCCACAGGTTTTTGGGTCAGTTCAGTAGAGAATTGTCAGATTTCACTAATTAAGGTCCTCTTTTGCTTAAGGGGGTGTGATTATTAGCAGATAAGTTCTACAGATTTGGAACAAAAACCTGGATTGGACACTCGTATGATTTCCCTGATTGGGTCTAACTGTGCCAAAAAGTCTGATCTTCGGATGCATGATGTACAGTATAGAGTGAGAGAATGTGTGTGTGTGCCTTGTGTGCGCTCTGTGCTTGCCATATACACTCTCTATACGCTCAGATGTGTACATTACTCTGCATACAAGCCAGAGGGTACACACACACACACACATCTGCCAGCACAGCCTGATCCTCAGTGACTCCAGGCATCAGGTCCACTCTGCTGGCTGTGTGGCGTGTCTGAAGTCGAGTTCTTCTCCCTGCAGCTACGTCACGCTCTGCTGCACCCCGACTCCATGTAAGCACTTAGCAAACAAGAGAACTGCTAAATTTAGCCCCTGCGTGCCCACTCAATGGAAAAGCAATTGAATTTCCAAAGGCTGCTGCGCTGTTCTGCTGTTCATTGTAGATTAATTAGATACACTCAAAATGGGCCTTGAACCCCTTGGAATTTTCTTGCTCTCCGCTCGAATAGCTTCCAGCACGTGAGCTGTTCGTCATGTATGATGGAGTAAAGATGGAAAAAGGTCTTATTTAACAAAGAAGGCTCAACTTTTTAAAGTATAGCCCATATTTAATGGACAAATGTCCATACAGTGACATATCGCTATTCAAATGTACATAAAATGGATGGACACTGAATCATCAGTGTTCTACGTGAATAATTATTTGTCATTGTGAACACATAACAGCACAGCACAGTTCACAGTGAAGCACACCTAAATGTGATCTTTGCATTTGACCCGTCCATGAAGGAGCAGTGGGCAGCTTTAGCAGCCCCCAGAGAGCAGTGCTTGAGGAAGGTACCTTGCTCAGTAGTACCTTGCACTTGAACCGGCGACCTTCTGATCACAGGGCCAACTTCCCAACCGTTAAGTTAGCAACTACCAACTGTCTTTTCTTAAATATCTTTACAGTATTAGATACCTTTACTGAGTCATCAAGCTCATTGAGAAATATGGACCACCTTTGCTTTATAAAAACTCAAAAAGGCTTTCTGTAACGTACATGTGCAGCAATTGATAAATAATTTCACCACTCATCAGCAGTGGCGCACACCAGCTGAGCAGGACATACGGAACTGGGTAGAAGATTTAACTCAATCCACAGTTATCTCAGTGTCTCAGTGCAATTTACATTTACAGCAGCAATAGGGTAGAAATAGATATATACTGCAGTTACATTTCCATTTGCTATTTAAGCTATAGTATAACGTTTTGTTTATCTTGACAACGGTTGATAGGGGAAGAAAGCGCCTGCAAGAAGAAACTGCGCAGAAATCTGAAAACATGGTAACAAGACGAAAGTGTTCGACTTTGTGACTGCACTTTACTAAAATTGACGCAGACATCGCGACATGTAACATCTGCAATGCAAATTGCAGAACTGGGGCTAGCAATACGTCAAACTTCAGCAAACACCTCATTAAACATAAAATATATTTACGAATGAGTGTGCAGTGTTTGATATTTGGAGCACCACAGTTAGGGCCTGTGTCCATCAAACACGGTTTTTATGCTGGCAGCGCCTATTTATTAGACAAATCCTATGAGCTCCAGCGTTCAGAGCACTAAGTGCATTCGTGCTAAGCTATCAAGCTCAAGGTAACACGGTACAAATGTTTACATGAAATAGGAACGAACACTGAAGTGCTCAATGAAGGTTTTAGTAACTTAGCAACAACAAGCGCCGAGAAAACGCTCGTGGACACAGGCTTAAAGCTACAGCCGCTACTACAGTGCCTGCATCGACAGTCACCCCTGCACCCAGCATCAACATCGAGAATGTCGACATCTACGCCGTCGACAAGTTCCACTGCAGCTTCAGGTAATTAGTGATCTATGTGTTATAGTTATTGTTCTGGGATATTTTTATAAAAACTATAATAAATTTATATTGTAGTTGTAACATAAGAAAAGTTGGAAATTAGTTTGTGGCTTATTTATTATTACTGTATTGTTTATGTTAATACAACTAGGTATTACGGATTCCACGGTACCACTGAGTATCAGAACCAAACACCAGGTACCGATATCGGTTTAGATATGAAAGGCGCCCAACGCTAGTCGCAATATACTTAACACTCAGAACGCTTTCGTGCACGGATCATGGCTTACTGTTTTACACTGAACCAATGCTGTGATAGACTAGGTCTATTCTGGGATTTTCTCCAATTCTGCTGAGTTTTTTTTCAGTTGCCCAAATCCTTTACTTCGCTTTGGTTGCTCTGTCAGTGTCCAGAACGTGGTTCTGATTAGGTGTTTCTAGTGACTGTCATGAGCAGGAAATTGCAGACTCAGAAGATGTTGGAGGCCATAAATCCCCAAATCAAAGCCCCACCTCTTTCCAGATGACACTCTTTTGTATCCTTTTCTCTGCCCAATCCAGCTCTGTGCAAGATTAGAACCTACACAATGCTAGTAATGAGACATGAGCTTGACCCACTTTACCATACCAACTTTTAAGCAACTGCAATTTGTTGCCTAAAAATGTCATTTAGAAACCGTCTGCTCTAAAACCCGCTTATAAGCATCACTTCCTGACATCCCTGAATGTCAAAATGTCAACAAAATACTGCTTAACAAATTCTTAACAGTGGAATTGTTTCTTAAGCTCAAGTTGTCCCGTATCGCTAAAAAAGAACCCTGATAAAAGTGTATGATAACTTGGATAACTTCGGATAACTCTGAGAAGAGAAGAACAATGTGGAAGTGAGTCAGACAGAGTGAGAGGCTTTAATGATGGCTTTAAATTGATGTTTATTCAGGCAGTCTCTTCCAGACTCAGACTGGGTTTGGATAGTGGTTCAATTTAACAAGGCTTGTATACACTCTGTCTGTGTGTCTCTCCACTTTGTCATAGTTTTTTTGTGTGTGTATCTCTGTCGTTCTTACAGACACTGGATACACACACCCTCTGGATAAAAAGCGGTCTAAATGTCATGGACACAGTGTCTTTAGTGGCTCAAATGGTCTCAATATTATTGCAGGACACTTCATAAATCCAGGTTAATCCTGGTTATTTCTTCCAAGCATCACAAATGTCACAGCTCCATCATACTGAGCTGAGGGGCTCGGTTCACACTCTGTTTATGGCAAGGGAGGGAAAGTCATCTGGATGTGAAGAAACACTGCAGAGGAATCAGCCCTGATTTTTCAGGGATGGTAGTCATTTAAGACTATGCTTGGCTGACCTCATAAATTTAGTAAGTCATTGAAAGATTACTTTGACGCGATAATTACCATTTGGTAAACACTGAATATACCTTCTTTGACATTTACATTAAATTTTTTAAAAAGAAAAATTAAAGTAAGTGGCTGTTATAATGAAGAGCACAGCACACCACACAGTTAACCACAACGAAATGTGACCTCTGCATTTGCAGTGGACAGCTTTTTGGCAGTGCTTGTGGACGATACTGTGCGATACTGACGACCCTCTGATAACCCTTATGCTACCAACTGGCCCAAGCAGACGCTCTTATCTAGAGTGGCTTCCATTTCCTAATTTCAGGGACAGTCTCCCAGGATCAACTTGGGGTTAAGGGTCCTAAGCAGGCAACCAGTGGTGGTAGTGCTGAAGGGAAGATTCAAACCCGCAACCTCTTGGTCCGGAGGCAAGTATCCTAATTACTAGACCACCACCATCCCACCACCCTTTGAGTCATATTCACTTTATATTCAAGGACTTAGACTAAAAGGTATACTAATTGATCTAGGAAAAACGTTGTAAAGATTTAGCAAAGACGTACCAAGTGTATTTATAATCAATCTGTCTGATTATTACGTTTTTGAAAAAGAGCAGTTTAAAAAGTTTCCCTTTACATTTGTAATGTGCCAAAATCCCACCACTTTCAAACCCAAAGTCAAATTGCCTGGTAACAAAAATAACAAGAGCACTGTTCTTGTTCTGATGCAATGTCCTACTCCTGTTTCTTCTAACAGCTATTCTTTGCTCCATAAATGTTGAGCACCATAGTGAGTAAAGGGAGAAAAACACAGGCAAAGGTTATTGCTGCATGCATTTCAAAGCTTCAGAGGGAGCGCTAAAGCAAAAGGCCCTGATTGCTAATATCCTGTCTGTGCTGTTTCACAATTGTAATTTGACAATTTAGTATTGCTGCAAGCTCTCTTTCTCCCTCTCTCTATATTCCTGCCTCCCTCCCTCTCTCTCTGCCTCTAAGTTAGAGTAGCGGTGTGTGTGAAAGAAAATAAATAGCATAAAATCAAATGAAATAACATGAAATAAAACCAGGATGAGCCAGCGCTTCAGGCTCATTACCTCTCCACCCCTGCGGGGGCTGCAGCCCGAGCCGGATGCTAAATGAGACAATAACATGCATGAATCACAAACGCTTGGGCACAGAACCGTGCTTACATCTCCACACACACATACATACATACACAAGTGTATGGTAGAGAATCCTCACCTTTAGCTGTCAGCACAAAAAAAAGTGCATGGTTATTAGACTACATCACTGTTTATACTCCTTTTATATGATGCATGTGGGGAAAGTCCTTCAGTGCAGTAGTTACTTATAGGGCTTGGGTAGTGTAGCGGTGTAGAAACATGGATACAACACAAAGGCTCAAAAAGTATTCAAAGGGCCGGAAACCCTCAAAACCCTGATTTTGCGATACATCAATTTACTACATTGCTTCATATTGCATATGCAGATCGGACAGTCCTAATTACTACCGAGATGTTCTTTTAACTTTTTATCTCACAGCCAGAAAATCCCCAAGAAATGCCATTTTTCAACTGGTGAAACTGGACTGCATGTCACGGACCACCTGAAATGCCACAGCCGGCAGGGGGTGGGGGCAGCGGACTGCCGGTTGAAAACCCCCAATATAATTGATTATGGTCTGCCACCTAACTGATGCAGAATCGTCCATTTCTGCATCGTCATGTATTGATTATGTGATTAATTTAAACACCCCTAATATTTACAGAATGTACATTATGGGCTATGAACAAGAAAATTTATTTACAGAATTTCAGAAACAGTCAAAATAACGGTTATGATTAGAGGTTCTGGGTGTTAGTTTCGATTAATTTTCAATTAATTGCCCAGCCCTGTATACACCCCTACTTGATTAAAGTAAAAGTGAGTGATTATTTGTTATTGTGAACACGGCGCCAAGTCGTCAGAGCGTGAAAGGAGACTTGAACGAGGGCAGAACACTTCGAGCGCACGTGCAGGCTCGAAACAAGAAATTGTGCTCGCAAACATTGAACTGCGTGCTTAGAATTTTGGCACAAAGTAACGCCATACATTTTAATCCCACCTTGGACTTTGGACATGCCACATGGCACAAGTGCTACCTTTTGGACGTGCAATAAATATATAATCAAATACCGCTGGAAATATTGGGCAAATCTAAGCATCGGTCTGATGCTAATGACTTTTAAAAAATGCAATTATCGGCCAATACAACTCCGATATCATCGTACATCCCTTTTATATACACATCTACCTAATATCCTGTGATGAAAGTAAAAGAGTGAACACACTACAGGAGGCACACGCTGCACCACATTGAAATGTGACGTCTGAATTTGACCCATCTGTTTAGGAGCAGTGGACAGCTCACCTGGCAGTGCTTGGGGACCTCAATGGTACCTTCACCAGTCTGGGATTTGGACCAGCGACCCTCTAATCACAGGGGGCAACTCCCTAACCGCTTCATTACCACTGCCCCTGAGTAAACAGATGTTTGCCAGCCGTTCAGATTTAATTGCAGAATAAGACCCGAAAATCACCCTTTTCACCTTGAATGTATAAGTAAAACATGCTATTATTGTTTGCAGCTCAAGTTGTATGTGATACTCTGTATCTTGAAAACACGCTTGGAGGGCTTCCTGCCCCTTTAAAGAAGGTATTCAGCCTGGTGTTGCTCCAGGGAGCTTGTTCCTGTAATTAGCAGATGTAAGTCGCTCTGAACAAGAGCAAGTGCCAAACACTGTAAATGTAACACATGCCTCGGATAAACAAATGCTGTGTCTCTGAGATGAGCCAGGTGAAGGTTGATTCATTCAGACAAAATGAACAGTGAGGGTGGAGAAGGAAGATCACACTCCGGAAGTCTAAATGCGTCTAGCGAGGACGTGTGAAATGTTTTGCTCATTCACTGTGCCTCCTGCATGATATGATTGGCTGTTCACTTGAACGTGGAATTCGTTAACACTATTCCACTTGGTATTTTCTATTGTTGTGTTTTGTTTTAGCACCACTCTGTCTGAACCTCTGCCCCTAGACTTTATCATAACAGACACAAAACGCTGGGCATCAAATCAAACATGCGCTAAATGCCATGGGCAACGTGTAAGTGGAGGTCTCAAAAGCAGTGTGATACTTTATAAATCCAGATTATTTTTTTCTTTCTGAACATCACAAATGTCACAGCTCAGCACCCGGCCTCTACATACTCGGTCTCCCTTAATCCCTTCTACACTCGTGACTGCATGACTCAGCGTAATGCTAAATCGCTGCCGCGGTTTGATGCTCAGTACAACAGCAGATAAATATGGGATTGACATCATAGTGTTCAAATCAAAGGAGACTTCAATGGGTCGGGGGATATCCAGGGGCAATGCTAGAAATATTGGGCTCTATTAAAAGGATATATTCCTGTGTCCCAAAGCTAAACCAAACAACAAAAAAGCCTCTGTAAATGCTGGACCCTTGGAATTCTCTTCACCTCCCTCACCCTTTCATCCCTTATTACAGATATCCACTGAGTTTGACAGTGGAAATTGGTAGATATTTATTTAGCTAAAAACTGCTGAGTTAAATGCTATATTTCTCTCACTTGGTGAAAAAAAAGGAAAAAATTGTGACAAATCAAATTAAAATAAAATGTTGCACTAAGATGTGAATTGCACAATGAACCAGCCATGAAAGCCAGTTAGCCTTTAGTCTCAATTAGGTTTTACTGAGTTTTTACAAAAGGGTGCTGAGGGTGCTCCTATAGATTCCTCCCATAGTCTGAAAGCCTGCTTTATAGGTTGATTGGCGAATCTAAATTGGGCCTGTAAGGTCTGACAGTGAGTGTGACTGTGTGGTTGTATGCACCCTGCAGTGTGTTGGCGTCCGCACAAGGTTGGTCCCCACCTCGCACCCATAGTCCCAGGGTAGGCTCCGGTCCCCGTGAGCCGATAGGGATTAAGCAGTTCAGAAAATGACTGACTGACAAAGGGCTAAACTAACATTTAAGATATGATATTTGTCCATCTTCACATAATAGTCCATCTAAGTGCTAGTATACTCATCTGACAATGTATTCCATGAGTCGGACATTGATTTACAGATGAGCTATTGAGCTAACAATGAATAAAAATACATGGTGATCTTCTACCTAAAATGTGTCCCCATTACTATCAGCTGGATGTTTCTGCTCGTTTCTAACCGGCAGTGCTGATGAATAAGGAACATGAGCATGTTTATCATCCTGTGAGTGTGTAACTCAGTGTGAACACTATCCAAATGAATCGACAGCACAACACACACTGCAGCGACCTATTTAGTTGTGCCTTTTGATGGAATACAAGCAATATTCTGAATTCCTTGGACTCCGAGGTAACTTTTTTTTGTCATTTTGTGTTTAGAGGTCCACAATCACTGTGGCCATTAAAACCCACGCAACACTCCTGTGCAATCCATCTGGAATGAAAGAATTTAATGCTGCTAGAACACAATTCCTCTCACACTCTATAGTTTGTGCTGTGCATGTTTGTTCTCACCGAAACCCACCCACACATCAATGGAAGAGAAAAGGTTTGTTTGTGGGTGTTTATTCATACTCTACTGTCATGTATGTTTAGAAGCATGCAGTTCTCTACATGTCGCTACTTTAAAAACCTACATGTTAACATTTTAACATTTACAATCACTGGCCAAGTGGCTCTTAAAAACAAACTTGTACTGATCCTCAATGGCTACGTATAGATTTACTTTTTAGGTTTAAAAACTGTTGTCATGTGTGTCTCTGCCACTGGTCAGTTGACATGAAGGTCGAGGTTTAATCTCAACTCTGCAGTGACCCTGGTATGGTGGTGCATCTGGGTAGGAGGAGGCATAGGAGTCTGAATTAGAGGTCTGCTGATATTGGTTTTTCAGGGCCGACATCGATACAGATTTTTGCTTGTAAACGTGGCCGATAACCGACATTTGGAACAGATATGCAAAAAAATAGAGAAAAACTCAGCTGAAACTCTCCTCTCTCCTCCGCTCCTTCTCGGAGCTTCATGCTGTGCTTGTGTGTGAGTGTGGGGTATGTGAGTGAAAACAAGGCTTCAGCGTTGATTGGCTACTACTCATGTGAGGCTACATCCTTGCAAGGCTGAGAATGCTGAGAAGAACCTTAAATTTCCAGTAAAGAACACTGGGCAGTGGTAGTGTAACAGTTAGGGAGTTGGTCCCATGATCTGAATGTCGTCAATTCAAATCCTGAAGTGGTAAAGGTACCACTGAAGTACTCATGAGCAAAGTACAGTCCCCAAGCACTGCTCCCTGAGCGCTGCCAAAAAAAGCTGCCCACTGCTCCTTCACTGTTCCTTTATTGTCCTGCCTTCTGTATTACCTGGTCCCTGCATTAACAAATTATTTACAGTGCTTGCTACCTTTCTAGCAGGACATAAAAGTGTTCCATGCTCCTGTCCTCACATTAAGGCGCTGATGTAACGGCTGTCTGCACCAAACAGATGCAAATCAACACAAATGGCTGTGATTTCACCAGGGCATTATTGCATTACATTTTGCCAAGTGATGCAATTCATTTCTTAATAAACAAACAAAGGCCATCAGCATGCAAATGCACTAATAAATCTAATCAAACCCATTTAAACACGCCTTTTCTCCCCCCACTGCAATCTTTATTAGATCTCCCTAAATCTGCCCCATTGTCTTCCATAACAAAGAGACGGCGTTATGTTTGGTTTTCATTTAATGGTGAATATTTAATTTACTCCATTTAAAGCGATTATGCTCACATTTCTCCACACCAGCATGTTCATCAGTTAAATACACAAACGCTAACAGCTGGTTGGGTAAAAAAAACCACATTTCTGCAAACCACGCGGGACAACACGGGGCCGTAAATAAACAGTCATGGCATATACTGTTCACGAGTCTATCCGCGACCCTCTAGGGAAATATACTGCGCTGCCAAATGGGCTTCTAAAGGAGCAATACCTCATGTCAGAACTGCATACTTTTTAGAAAGAGTGAGGAATAACATACAGGTCAGATTTAGTGGCGTGCCGAAATGAGGACCAGGTCATCTTGGGTAGGAAGCCATATGCGGAGTACACTACAGAAGTACAGTACAGTACAGTACAAAAGCAGACGTTCTTCTTCTCCTTAACCAACAAAAATCTGAGATGAGATGGGAGATACGAGTTGTCTCATCAGCTGGTGAGTTAACCACAGAATTTTTATACCTGCCTTGGCTGTGTATGAAATCAGCAACTGACCAAAAAATTTTATATTATTTTACACACTGGAACACTGATGTATTGATGTGTCGGTCACTGACACTGGTCATGTATGCACCTTTTAACAAAGTCATCACACACCTGTGATGTTACACATGTATCTTTCACTTCTCTTCTGTCTTTCTCCAACTGGAAATTCAACCTTTTAGCATCTTTCCAAGAGAACCTTCTCTTAAATTTCTTTTGTGCCTCAATAAATACTTGGTTCTTAAATGCAGGTATTAGAATACAGCACTGAATTAAGAAATGTAAATGGGCCAACACCACTATTGGGCAGAAATGGGTTACTGTAAGGTTATTAGTTTCAATAGTAATGTGGGTTTTGAGTAAGGAGACTGACCCTTTAATTATGGAATGGAAGTTGTGCTTGTAAATGCTGTAAATTTTTATCAAGTAATTAGGAATACAGTGTTCTCTTTTCTATCAGAGATATCTGTTTGGCTTCTAGTCTTTGAAAGCCACCTCAGCTCTGACTGGTTATTTTTTCACAAGGTCTACTCTTTCTTAAAGGTGAAGCAGCTCTAAAAAGTGTTACTTCTTTAAGTGAGTGATTATTTATCATTATCATGTATTTATCAAACACAGCACAGCACACAGTGCAGCACAAAGAAATGTGATCTCTGCATCATCTCATATCGATCGCTGACTCATGAATTGAATCTAAACGAAATTATATCGCATCAGGCTTGTGATATCGTCAGACTTCAAATCGTTGTACATTTAATCGATATATTGTAATATTGTATCGTGACAAAACCTGTGTTTACATCCCTATTAAGTAGTGGCCAAGTCTGCCATCTTAAAATCTGATATAAGAGCTTTCAGAATCCACTTCATTGTTCGTTAGCTAAATCTGGACCATAAAAGTTCCTATTTACTTGTTACTACGTTGTGTTTTGGTTTCAATCATCAGGAAATGACTCTGTCAGGAAATCAACCTCTCAACTTTATGTCTTTCTTGGCCATCTATATTATTTAATCACTTAAAACTACCAGAAGTAGTGAGTCGCTAATCACCTACATAAATAATTACAGTGACAGAAGATTCCATGGGAACGTTTGCACACCTTGAAAACGTCTGATATGAACATTTATGGCTATCCAGTCCACACCCACACACACACACTTTTTAGAGTCATTAGCCAGCCTGTCTACAGCTGCATTTTAATAACTAAGCTGGATTTGGACTGAGTATTAAAACAGCGATTAGCAATTAACTAATTGCAGATGGGAAAATGTGCAACACTGTCTGCGCAAACTCTATTTCCCAGCCGCACCAAGGTCAAATCCAAAAAGGAAATGTGGGCGCTAGCCGCGGACCAAAGCCCAAAGCTTAATGGCTGGACATTTCGGTTAACAGGGTCTCTGCAATCTAAGCTGAAAGCTGCCTGTTAGAAAGGTCAGGACTGAATATCACAGACCTGTACACCTCTCTTCTCGTTCACCTGCCATTTTTTCTCCAGCTGGAAATTCAATCTGTCTTTATTTGAGATCTTTCTCTTAGCTTTCTTCTTGTGTCTTGGCGAATATTTGGTCTCGACTGAGGGGGAAAAAAATCACAGTACAAAGAAACTAAGAAAGTCAGACTATAGAACAACATTGTTAAGCAGCAAAAGCTTGATTACTTTCTCCAGTATGAAGAAGTCTATAGGATTACAACACTCAAAACAGCAAATTCGGATTTGGATTCTAAATTGCAATTCTGATTCGGATAAAAGGGAGCGAATTACTAGCCCAAAAGCCAAATAAAATACTGGAGGGCGAAGAATGAGAGAGAGAGAGAGAGAGAGAGAGAGAGGTATGAACTGCAAAGATGAAGGTACTGTCAATATTTGAAGTTGCAAGATTCAAGGAACTATTGTCCCAGCAGCGAAACCTCAACTGGAAAACAAAATGAAAATTGAATATAAAGTAAGGGTTGACCGATTATCGGCCGGACGACATTTTAACGTACACTATGTTAGGTGCTAATGTACACTATCTTAGCTGCTAATGTACAGTATCTTAGCTGCTAACGTACAGTATGTTAGGTGCTAATGTACACTATCTTAGCTGCTAACGTACACTATGTTAGGTGCTAATGTACACTATGTTAGTTGCTAATGTACACTATGTTAGTTGCTAATGTACACTATGTTAGTTTCTAACATACACTATGTTAATTGCTAATGTACACTATGTTAGTTGCTAATGTACACTATCTTAGCTGCTAACGTACACTATGTTAGGTGCTAATGTACACTATGTTAGTTGCTAATGTACACTATGTTAGTTGCTAATGTACACTATCTTAGCTGCTAACGTACACTATGTTAGGTGCTAATGTACACTATGTTAGGTGCTAATGTTAGTTATGTTTGCGAAACGCGCAACTGAATAAGAATGTCTGCTAAATGGCATAAATGTAAATATGACAAACAATGCAACTTAATTCTTTCAATACAAAGCAATAAGTAAAAGACTGAAACATTAATAAAGAAGTAAAACGTTATTGCTTTTCCTAAGTGACTTCGCCACCACTGACAAACAAAGCAAAAAAACAAACACAAATTAATGGATTATTCCTCAAACAGAGGGGGGATATTTCAAGAACTGACAGCTTTTCGTCCAATTAAAAGTAGCATAAAATGTGTAACATTTTGAGTCCGTTATTACTGTGAAAATGAAACTATACATCAAAAACTGATGCCATCTTCGCCCTTTTATGGCTCTATATTTTTTGCTCAGTTACACCTCGTGGGCTGAAGCTCATCTCTGATGTTTTCAACATGTTTAGCAGTGCTATTTATACGGAATAGTCATTAGATAACTTTCACACTCCCATAGAGCCTAATATTTAAAAACACAAGTTGTAGTGCATTTGAACAACACAGACTTCCCTCACCTCAAGCTTTTGTGAAGCATTTCCCCCCAACACTAATGGCTTCAAAACAAACCCAAACATCTTATGGCTGAGGTTCACACACGACCTTTGTGCCCCCCAGGACAAGGAATCCAAAGCGCAGTCAGGAGTTAGGCCGTATTTTTCTCTCAACAGGTAACAGCGTGTCAAAAAAAACGACTGTCAAATCTCAGTCTTTAAATATTTAGCGAGTCTCCCTGAGCCACACGGCGCTCCGCTCGGAATCGATGGAAGCTGAAAAAGGCCTGCAGCCTCGCGGCCGGCCGCATAAAGAACGGCGCTTTGTGACGCCCCGCATGGGGAGGAACACATTTCAATTTCCAGTAACCTCTGGAGGGATATAGAAGGCATGAATCTTTCAAAAGCCAGAAAAAGGCGGCAGCAGTCGTGGCGAGCCGGCGGCCGTAACTCAGACCCTAGCAATGTTTTTCAGGTTTCTGTAAATGAAGAGATTACTGTGAGTTTGCAGCGTTCCTGCAGGACAGTGACGGATGCAGAGCAAGATCGTAGGCAATCGCTGCCAACGTGAGAGCCGTTACTTTCATCCAGTTTACTGCTATTTGTGCTGCTGTAAGCTGAGTTCAACTTCATAAGCAAAGGATTATAAACAGTGTTGTGCAAGTTACTTGCAAAGTGTAATACACTATCCATTACTTGTTAATGGTATTCAAATGTAATCTGCTACCTTACAATATTACTGTCTCAGAATTGTAATCGTTACATAACTTCTGGAACTTTTCAGTTACTTTCACCAAAATAACTGTGAAGATATAACTTGACATTCTAATATGAGAAAAAATATTGCAGATCATTACATGCCCAGTAGAAGATGATGTTTTGCAGCATAATGATTATGTGCTAACCAGGCTACAAACAATATGATTAATATAACTGGCAAAGTAAGGGAGACAATTCAAGAAACATTAACAGCCAAAATGAAAAATTCTAGTCAAATGACTAGAATTTGAATAACATCATAATAGAGGTGGAATAAAACAAAACTATATCCCACATTAATGCTCACTATAATGAGAAGAAAAGATGCATTTTTCTTACGATTGTCATTCCTTTATTCTCTTTGAATTCAAGAGATTCTCAACATAAGTCATGCATAATGCTCGAGGTGTTTTTTCAAATTGCTAGTGCTGTTTCTCAACGTCGATAGTTCTTTAGGGTTTGAGCAAAGATTGCACTTGACTAAAACATTCTTTTTGTCTTTATCCCTGACGAACTCAAAGTAATGCACAAACGTCCACCTTGCAAAAGTACTATCTTTTGCCATCTTAGCCTTATGTGATGCACTGTGCAAGGGGCTCAATTGACCATGAACAGGGAATACTCTCGCGCATTTTTTTTTAAATCACAGATAATTAATATGAGGTCTCGCGGTCTTGCTGTTTTTAAACAAATACATTTTTGGTTAAAAGTGCTTTGTAATGCACACGTTACTGAACAAGTACCGAGTAAAATATTACTGAAAATTGATAAGTAGTGCCTTACATTACTACGTTACAGCAAAAAGTAGTCCTTTACTGTAACTCGTTACTTTTGTAATGCGTTACTCCCAATACTGATTATAAACATTCTGACATTTATACCTCCAACATCGGCCTTGTAAAATATGCTTTAAACGGATCTGAAACAGATCTTTCAGATTCCAATTGCAAAGAAATTTCATGCACCACACGTTAAACTGCGTTTCCATGTATCTCAACAGGTGTTTGGGATTATATATAGAGATAAAATCTATCTACTGTATCAAAAACAAATGCAAAACATAATTTTAAAAGGAATTTAACAGTTCAATTTTGAGCTGAAAACACGTAGGATCACATGATCTGTTCAACTGAGGATGTAGGTAATTTTACCAGAGGTGGCCAGCATCATTAAGAGCTGATTTAGGCAAAGGAATCATTACTTTAAGTATATAATATATATATAAGATATAGATATATATAAGTATAACAATATATATCTTGGACAGCACGGTGGCGCAGTGGTTAGCGCTGCTGCCTCACAGCGAGAAGGTCCTGGTTCGAACCCCGGGTTGGCCATAGGGCCGTAGGGTCTTTCTGGGTGGAGTTTGCATGCTCTCCCTGTGTTTGCGTGGGTTTCCTCCGGGCGCTCCGGTTTCCTCCCACAGTCTAAAGGCATGCACTATAGGTTAATTGGCGACTCTAAAAATTGGCCCTGTGAGGTGTGTGTGTGTGTGTGCCCTGTGGTGTGTTGGCGCCTGCCCAAGGCTGGTCCCCGCCTTGCACCCGATAGTTCCCCGGATAGGCTAAGGTCCCCCCGTGACCCCAGTTGGGATTAAGCGGTTCCGATAATGAATGAATGAATATATATCTTCTCTCAGCTTCTCCTGTTAAAGATCACCACAGCGGATCAACTGTCTCCACTTCTTCCAGTCCTCTACATTTCCTCTTTCACGCTAGCTACCTGCATGTCCTTTCACATGTTCTTCCTTTTAGCCCTTCCTCTTTTCCTCCTACCTGGCAGTTCCATCCTCAACACCCTTTTCCCAATATACTCAGCATCTCTCCTCTCCTCAACTTCGTCCCCAACATGAGCCGTCCCTCTTATATACTCATTCCTAATTTTGACCATTCCATTTACCGCCAATGCAAATCTTATTACCTTAAAGGAATTTTGACCTAATGCCACCTTTATTTTTAAATAACTGGGGTAATCTTGTAGGGGAAAGCATCTGGAAAAAAAGGATATTTGAGCCTTGAATGGGAAAAACATGACAGAGCTGTATGTAACTGAAAAAATTGGATGTTCCAACACCATTATTGGACAGTAATATTTTGCTGTAAAATGATTTCTTTTACCAGCACATGATGTACAATGTCCAAAACTCTAATGATTTTACTGAAATAAATGCATGTATTGATTAAAATCCATCTGCAAAGAACATAAAAGATTTGGAGGTGTGAACTTGGGGCTGTTATTCTTCTGCATTAGACTCCAAAGATATATTTTTCAGTTTGTGCTTTGTGGGGAAAAAAACATGTCTACGCTGAATGCAACTACTAGCTTAGACAATCAAAATGAAAGTTTAAAAAATCCATTTTCGTGCAAAGCAGAAATGCCACATCGCTTGGTTGGGTTTTGGTTTAATGACCCGTGAACGGAGAAATGATGATGAAACGAAGGATGAAGAAATCCATACATTCATGTAACAAACATGAGTCGGTGTTTGTGGGCCTCCAGGTCTGCTTATACAAAAAAGAGCAGCGTATTGTATTCCGGCTGCTCAGATCTCGGCAGAAGAGAAAGAGTGAAAAGAAGGTTAGCATCAAGAAAGAAAAAGAGGCAACACAGAGCTAATGTCACTCTGTCAATATTTCATAACAAGCTCCAGTCTCTCATTTTCAAACCGTTTCTTTTATTCCTCCCTTTTTTCCTGCGCCTCGGCACTTTGGAGGAAAAAGTTGCTAACAAAGACTTCTGAGCGGGGTTTTGAAGTTTGACGACTCCTGAGGGAAGGCGCTTCCTCGGTGACCGGGGAAATCGATGGCGATAGGGCAGCCGAGCCGCTGTGTGCAGCCTCTGTTTTAATGAGGATAGTGCCAGACCCGTCGAACCAAAGAAAAAAAAAAGAGAGAGAGAGAGAGAGAGAGAGAGATTCAAGCAAAAAAAAAAAAAGAAGTGGGAAAAAAAGGAAAAGACGGCAGGGAGAAAAGGGGAAGGAAGGATGAGAGAGGATTTGGACTTCTCAGACGAAGCGAGAGACGACACGTTTGGCTTTGAACGGTCTTAAAACGTTAGTGTGATTTTTTCCTCCTTCCATACGTTTTTGGTCTTCACTGCAAGCCATGTGAGGACTGAGGGAAAGAGAGAGAGATGTCCCCAGCTAGCTCTTTACGTCCAAACGCTACATCATTCGTCGAATGTTCCTCTCGTCCAAAGCGTGTTAACGGCCTGCACAACAAAGTCGTTTAGAATGCGAGCGACGGCGCCGGAGCCTACGGGACTCCCTGTGTGGCGCTGCAACCGAATTGAGGTCAGGGCCGAGGTCTTACCGTCCGCGTTTCAACATATGGGAATACTGAAGCGCAACACCATCCTCCTTTAATGTTACTATAAGCTTGTTCTTTATCGCACATCATTCAGAGCACCGGCGGCCAACAGAACTCCTTTAAGTGTATGTAACCTTTGTTCAGTCAAGCTCCACATCTTTCCAGCTCATCCTTCCCTTTTTTTACTTCTGAGGTTCTTTCACTTTTTAAAGGGATGGTTTTTTTGCCCCAAAACTAATTGTGTCACCTGAGTGGATGGCCATCCTTAAATGTGGTGCAGAGATGTTAACAAGAAAATTTTTCCAAGTCTGAGTCAAGTCTCAAGTCTTTTTGCTCGAGTCCAAGTCAAGTCTCAAGTCTTTATTGACTGAAATGTGTGATCACTTAAGAGAAATGTTTCAATACAATGTGAAGAAACAGAATGAAATCTTAGTTTGAAGCTGATATGTGTATTTTGAAATATTTGTGTGCTTTTTTGTTCGGCATCACAGGATACAGGGTGGTCAGGCACGCATGTGTGACGTTGTGCGTAATATCAAGGGAGGGAATTACACCAAGACAACCCCGGGTGTGTTCTGTAAAAGGGCAGTGTAGGGAAGTGTATAATTGTGTTTTCAGAGCGTTTTATACGCTGCCCTTACACTCTGTGGTGGCGTCAGCTGCGGCATTTCGACGCTAATGCATAGTTCAATATATAGCGATTTCAAATACATTAAGACAAGAGACAAAAATTACATGAAATAAAGATTATTCGTGAGTCGCAAGTCTCGAATCCAAGTCTGGTCTCGAGTCGTTTGAGGGCGAGTCTGAAGTCAAATTTCGAGTCAGTATAGATACATGTGTTTAAAAAGACTCTAGTAAAAGTTGAAGTATTGACTCGACTTCTTTACACAAGTTAAAGTGAAAAGTACAGGCTGTAAAACAAACTTAAAGTATAAAAGTAAAAATTCCCCTTGTGAAGGACAAAACCGCCATTGTAGGCCAAAGCTGACTGGACTCCATGTCCAAGCGTTATGTAAAGTGTAAGCAGAGAAAAATGAAGCCAAACCTCCATTGGTCATTGCCATCTTTATACAGGATGACTGCCTCAATCCTAAACACATCATACAACAAATATTATAGTGCTGTAAAGACCATTATTTAAATAAACTCAACTGGTCGAGCTAAGCTTCTTTCTGCCACCGCAATCACAATATCATTTCTGTCAATTTGTTTAGCTCTCTGTTATTTGTCCCCCTTATTCATTTATTTACCTTTTGTTTGTTTGTTTGTTTTTGTTTTTGCTTGTAACATCTAGTTTTGTTTGGCCATTGGTTTTTGTTTGTTTGATTTTTGTTCCCTTTTTTTTCTCTCTGTTCTTTATTTTCTTTTTTCCCCCTCTCTCTTTTTATGTCACCCCCCCTCCCCCAAACCAAACAAAAACAAACAATATCATTTCCCACCAAGTTGCCGCCTGGTTTTAGTTTCTTTCTCTCGTGCGCGTGCTTTATCATGTCTATAGTGTTGTGCATCATGTGCAAAGACGAATACAACAAAGGGATTGTCTTTTCTGTGCATGTTTACTACATATTTAAGCCTCAACCTCAGTCAAGTTGTCTTGATTGCGCGCATTACTGATACGGAATAGGTCAAATGCATGGCAAAATGGCCTAATAAACGTTGTTTGTGACCCTCCACGGCAAAACCAGTTGCTTGTCGCAAATTTTCAAAATTGAGTTATTATGATTTATGAAAGTGCATAAATCAACCTTCATAACGATACCTATATCGAATGAATCGGACGACATATGACTGAGATATCAACATTCAAAGGAGTCGGGTTTCTCCTGTCACGCCAAGTGAGAAACAGAGAAATCTGCCTTTAAAGTTGACTATCGCCGTAGCACTCACAGACGCTTGGTGCGGTCGCGGCTACGTTTGTATTTACGGTAGCCTACGCTGCATTCACAGCCACACGGATAGCCTACTTGCGTTAGGTTAACTGAACTCGGGAGACGAAGATGGATTTTGGAGAAATATCTTCACGCTAGTCAACGAGTGGATTTAGCGTAAATATTGAAGTAGAGCGGTCAAAACAGAAACTTTTAACATTCTGCTGGAATTGAATTCCTCAAGAAAGTCACGTTTTTAGGAAGGAAAGGGTAAGTTTTCCAGCGAAATTTATTCACAACAGTACAGTACAGACCTTCCACTGTTTCAAAACACTAAAAACAAAAAATCCTAAATTTTACCCCACGCAACACAAACGGTCATTTTTCTCTGAAACCTCTGTTGCGACAAGCGACTGGTTTTGCAGTGGAGGGTCACATTTAAATTAAACAAAACAAAACAAGAGTAACGAGCCTGGTTTGAAAATGTAAGAAGTAGAAAATACAGATATTCATGCTAAAAATGTACGTAGTAAAAATTAAAAGTTGCCACAAAAAAAGATCACGTAAAATAGATACCTGAAAATTCTACTTAAGTACAATAAGGAAGGATTTGTACTTTGTTACTTCCCATCTCTTCTTGTGACTACTATGCTCACATCGCTATGACCAATCTGAAACTAAATACTACGCAGGCCCGGTTTGATTTTGTGATATTTACTGAGACGACGTTTGCCATGTGATACGGCCCTGAATATCCGGGAGCCTGGCCAGTGTTGGGAAGCACTGTATTGTGCTGGCGCTGTGGGAGCGGCACTAGTTTAATGCAGATGAGTCTCTGCAATGTCCCAGACTTCATTTACTCTTTTAGACCCCAGCTGGAGACCCGGCGCTTCCGCCACCGCTCCGTGCTCTTCTGCTGACATCTCATATTCTTTCCCATCTTCGGGGCCTAATGAAATTTGGCTGCAGCACTACCGCCGGGGTCCACGGCGCCACGGAGGGCAGGACGTATGAACGTTCTTCATTAAAAACAATATTTGTAATACAGTAATGAAAGATGATTGCATTAATAACGTGTTACAATATTTTCACCGCCCTCCCTTGGCGTTTGGGGTAAAAGGAGCCCCATGTGGCTGCCAGTAATTACAGCTACAGAGTTCTGCAGCGCATAATTACGGCCTTACATTGCGATTAGAACTGTTTACTTCAGCCGGCTGTCGACACCAAGAGGCAACTGTCGGCATATGATCTCAGGAGGGAACTGACCCCGCGTTTCTGGTGTCTCACTACAGAGGGGCTGGGGAAATAACACAATATTAAAAGAATGATGACAATGTGCTGAGGATATAGATATGACACACAGGTTTATTGCATGTCATAAGTTGAAACATGAGTATAGCAGGAAAAGATATCAAACAGACTTTTTAACAAGTCTGTTAAGAGAAACCAAAATGCTGAAGTCATCTTCAACATAATCAGAGGCTAAAGTGTACTAAGCACAAGTCACATATCATGAAATATAAGCGTTTACAATCATAAAATTATTACAATACAGTATAATTTTGATTAAATTAACAATGATTTGATGTCTGCTAATATTACAAAGTCCATTATGGTGCAATTTCAGTTTGATTCAGTTCAGGAGCTAGCAATCAATATGAGGCAATATGCTGTTTTAACCCAATCATTCATTCATTCACTCATTCATTCATTCACTCATTCATTCATTCATTCATTCATTCTCCAAACCGCTTAATCCCACCCAGGGTCGCGGGGAGACCGGAGCCTATCCCGGGAGCTTACAGGCACAAGGCGGGGAGCAACCCTGGGTAGGCGCCAACACATTGCCTCCAGGCCAAACCTGAGCCGATTCTCAAAAGAAGCTTCTGTCCCTCTTCCGGCGTCGTTCGCTTCTCCCGCCTCCGCTCCTTCCCTCAGCGTCTCCTCGGATTGTCGGCATTTTATTAAGGTGCAAATTGGACGCAAATAATTAAGCGTTAATACCTTGGGAAGGGAAGCGTACCATCTGTTGGCGTCCGTCTCGCGCGGTAAAACCATTCAGAATCCGCCCCCGTCGGAACCGCGGCCTGGAGACTCGATAAAACTAAACAAACCGAGGCAGACTCCCAAACTTGAGAGGCGTACACGCCACTTTACGCTTTACGAAGCGCGGGCCATCTGCAAAACGGCAATTTTTCGCGACCGAGTTCCCTGGGCGAGTCGTAAGAAGCGAGAGCAGGAAAAGGGAAGGAGAGAGAAAGCTAAAAGCAGAGGCGAAAGAGTAATTAAGGCTCGGCGCACGTTCGCCGAGCTGCTAGGAACAGACAACGGCGGTGTAATGATGATGGATGTCTGCATGCTGCTGGTTCTCTTCCTAGAAAACCTGACATTTCCTCAGACTGAGAGTGAGTCAAGTCAAGGGTGTAAAAGTGTGTGAGACCCGTGTGACCAGCTCCTCCCCGAGGAAGCAGCTTGAGAGGGAGTGAAAGCGTCTGCCTCGTAATTTAAGATTCAAGATTCTTTATGTCACATTCATAGCAAGCGAAAAACGTAGTAACATCAGTGTTGGGAAGGTTACTTTTAAAATGTATTTCACTACAGATTACAGAATACATGCCCCAAAATGTAGTTTGTAACGTATTCCATAAATTTACTCAATGTGAGTAACGTATTCTGAATACTTTGGATTACGTAATATACATGAATGTAGAAATCACATCCTGCAGATTCTTGTTTGTTTTTCTCTACCAATTGGCTGTTAATCTCCCTGAATAGACAATATATTTACTGTAGAGGAGCAAACACGAAATTTCCGAGTAAGAAATGCATTCCTGCCCGGGCACTGCTGGCTCTGTTGTGCTGGCTCCGGGTCCATTAACACCAACATTAACAGGACGCTTACATTAGAGCCTCTTATTGTTTTGGTCTCCGGCAATGCGTGGAATTACCAAAATTAGAGAGGGGATAGAGAGGGGATAGAGAGGAGATAGCCTAAAATATGAAACAGGAAAAGACCGCCGTGTAATCCATTTATTTCAACAAAGTAACTGTATTCTAATTATCACCTATTTAAACGGTAACTGTAACGGAATACAGTTACTCATATTTTGTATTCTAAATACGTAACGCCGGCACATGTATTCCGTTACTCCCCAACACTGAGTAACATACACACTGATTTGCTCCACAGACTGTGCAAATGAAATCAGAAATGAACAGATTAAGTTAAAGAAATGTTACAAGAAACTAAATCTAAATCTGGGGTGTTGGTGGCCTAGTGGTAGGACACTTGCCTTTGGACCAAGAGTTTGTGGGTTCGAATCTGACCTCTGGCGTTACCAACACTGGGTCCCTGAGCAAGACCCTTAACCCTAAGTTGCTCTCAGGGGAACTGTCCCTGAAATTAGGAAATGTAAGTCGCTCTGGATAAGAGTGTCTGCTAAATGCTGTAAATGTAAAAAATAACCACCCATGGAGGAGCAGTGGGCAGTGTTTTGTCAGTGCCCAGCAGCAGTGCTTAGGGAGATTTCCTTGCTCACGAGCCGCTACTTGAACTGGCAACCCTCTGATCATAGGGCCAACTCCCTAACCGTTACGTTACTAACTTCACAAAAGGTTTCCCTAGTTACATCTATTCTAATTTTCTCTGTTGCCTCTCTAACTGTACGTGTGGAAACAACATCACTAAAACATACACCAATTTTTACAGGTGGTGCACTGGTATTTTAAATTATTTGGTGTTTATATGATGTAGTGATTTCCGGACAACACCTCTGCTGGCGTTTAAAGTGCTTCTAAACTTTTGTTATTTATATACTACATACTATAGTTATTTGATGATTAAATTTACATTTTAAGCCTTAAGTTAACGGGTTATCTTTTCATATAAAATACCAATTGCACTTTAATTAGTTTTGTTCAATTGTGATTATTATGGTGATTATATGTATTATTGTTATATTGAACCAGAGACTGGACAACAGGGCACTATATTCTCTAATCGACAGAATAGGCGACATAATAGTCATCTGTTGCATCCCTGAAATACTAAAAAATAAAAAGAACAAAAGTCTTTCTAAAACAGGCATTCATACAACAAACAGTAACTTTTCATTCCAAATTCATGAGCTTGAGTGCCAATCGCAGACCATCATCGTAGAGTCTGGTGGCGTTATTTTCTTCACCTCCGCCAAATGAAACAAACTCAATTAGCATTAAAAAGCCACCGCACAATACCGTCAGCCCCGCTAGCACCCCCACTGCCGCTGCCGCATGCCAGAGTCGGTCAAAACTGCGGTGCACCGGCCGTCTAATGGCGGCGATAAGGCAGACTCATTACAATGTCATATCCTTTAGGTTCTGACTTCCTGTCAGCTCAAACAAAGCCCCGCTCCACTCCGAGAGCCAATGGCAGCCCAAGGAAAAGAAAAACCCGGGACTTCTTGCGGCACTAGATATCTCTCGAGGCTGATTGACAAGTAGAAAGAGAGAGACAAGGCCATGGAATACCAAATCCAGAATATATTTGGGTCCTGGTGTGAGTTCCTGCTGACACGTTTGGATGCAGCGCTTAGGTGGGCAAAGGGTGGGCAATTTCAGTCCTGGATATTTACCATCCTACCTGGTGATTCTATTCTGGTGGGTATCTACCTGAGACCAGGTATGAATGTTCTGAAATCAATTATGATAGAAAACCTGTTGGATTCTGGCGCTCTAGGGTAATGTCAGGGGTGTGACGATACATCAATCTATTCAGATACATCACTTCAAGGATGAACGTTACTTGAATATTATAGCAGTATATTACTGTTATTTGTAAAGTATAACCATTACAAGAAATACATAATTCAGGGTTTAACAGATAAGTATTAAATGCTAATTCTTTAGCTACTTTCATTTCTAAATCTGAACTGTGGCACAAATCACCACTACATTGACAACGAAGTAAGGTTTGGTCACTTGTAGGGCGTACTGTGGACCGTAGCTCTAGAATAAAATGTTGCTTTAGATTTGATATAAATGAAAGTGATTATGTTTAATCTGCATATGATATTGTCTCATATTGATCACTGGCTCCTGATCTGAATCAAATTAAAATCGTATCGTAGCAGCCGTTGTGAGATTGGTAGACACTGAATTGTTGTCCATTTAATCGATATATTGTATCGTGATGAAATTTGTAATTTTCACTCTACTTGAGGCTGGGCAATTAATGGAAAATTAATCAAAATCGACATCTTATTTTTAAGATTCAGTTTCATGCAGTGTTTCATTAGAAAATTTATCCCAGCTTTAATACCTGAGCATATTTACATAAAAAACCTTGTCGGTGAACTATAAGGGCAAAAATATATGAATTGTGATTTTAACGCCATATCGCCCAGCCCTAAGCAGAAACATAAGACACATACTGTAAAAGTATGTAAAAGTAAAGATTCCTTAGAAAGAAAATGTTACCCATTAGAATGCTACTTGAGCAAAAGTTGAAAAGTATCTGATATTTTGTAATTAAGGTAAAATGTTCAATATAATCGTGATGTTGATTTGAGGGCATATCGCCCAGCCCTACCCCTACTAATGGCTCCTCCATCGACAGCTGGAGCATAGCTGTCCTGCGGAACTGCTACAAGCTAGAAGAGCGGCGTATCGCGTCACAGCCGTTGCCGTGAGGTGGGCGACCGAAGCGAAGTGCACGTTTCCGCCAAAGGCTTGCTTTCAAGTGGGCCGAGCGGGGAGCAACGCGGTCGGCGAGTGGTGCGCTAATTGCTATCTCTGTCTGCTGCATGCAAATGTAATGGACCACAAAGAGCCTTCAGTTTCTCCTGCAATTAAAGCCTCAGGTGGGAAACACCACTGAGGAGGAAGAGGACGAGAAGGAGGAGGAGGAGGAGGACGAAGACAGATGGAATGACGCCTGGCAGTTTAGCAACACAATAGTTTCTGTTTAGTTTGTGGAAGCTATGCCAGAGACGCCACAGCCCACTTTTTCCCATAGGAAGCTTTCAGATGAATGTGTTGGAGACAGTAATTCATTTTGCAAAGAGCAGAGAGGATATACAATACACCATTTCAGCATTGTCATGGCGATGTGTCCATGTGCTAAAGTCATGTTGCACGATGAGAAAAGTCAAGTAAAACCACTTAAACCTGTCATGCTGCAACTTTTTCGCTGCAAATATAAAAGGAAAAATGTATCTGGTTCTCTTGTTCTGTGACTAGTATCCTCAAGATTATCATAATTTAGGAGATCTAGGTTGAAAAAGTATTGGTTCAAGTCTTCAACGTTAAAAAATATGCTTTTTTTTTATTCATTATTTTTACATTATATGAAGATGCAGTCCTCTACAAAATCACCCCAATTATTCTAAACGCATTTATTTTTAAGTTACTGGGGATTTTAATTTTTTTTTTTTTGTAATATATATTTGAGAGCATAATTCAGTGTAAGATCTTCCAGTATAGTACAATAGCAGTGTATTGTAGTGTTTTATACATTATACAAAAAAGTTCCTAACAGTATCTTTGGTAGGTTGTAGTCTCAACCTGATCTAAAACTTTTCAGAAAGTTCCTCGATTATTCTGGTCTGACCTGTTCTCTGCACTTCTGTTAGGTGCTGTTAATACCAGACCATTACTTTTCACTAAGGAACAGACTTAAAGCTCCTTTACACATTGACCCTGTCATCAGAAGGTCGCCGGTTCAAATCCCGGACCGGTTAGGTACTCTATATGCCACGTTTACACAATTTATTCAGAGCACCCTTCATTTCCTAACAGGGACAGTCTCCATGGAGCTCAGGGACATAACTGGGGCAGTTGGTTAGGGAGTTGGCCCTGTGATTAGAAGGTTGCTGGTTCGAATCCCAGACTGGTAAACGTACTGTCCCCAAGCACTGCTCCCCAGACGCTGTCCATGTCAATTACCCACTGCTCCTTCACGGATGGGTCAAATGCAGAGGTCACATTTCGTTGTGGTGCACTGGGTGCTGTGCTGTGTTCACAATTACAAATAATCACTCAATTTCACTTTCTTTCTTTCATCACCATTGTTGCCCTAAACAAGGAAGTTATAACCAAATCCCAGCTATAACGTCAAAAATTAGGAAATACACTACCAGTCAAAAGTTTGGACACACCTTCCCATTCAATATTTTACTCTTTATTATCATTACTATTGACATTGTAGATTCTCACTGAAGGCACTATGAATGAACACATATGGAATTATGTAGTAAACAAAAAGTGTGAAATAACCCAAAACATGTCTTATAGCTTAGATTCTTGAAAATAACCACCCTTTGCTTTGATCACTGCTTTGCACACTCTTGGCATTCTCTCGATGAGCTTCACGAGGAAGTCACCTGAAATGGGTTTCCAACAGTCTTGAAGGAGTTCCCAGAGATGCTGAGCACCCGCTGGCCCTTTTGCCTTCACTCTGCGGTCCATCTCATCCCAAACCATCTCGATTGGGTTTGGTCAGGTGACCGTGGAGGCCAGGCCATGTGGCGCAGCACTCCATCACTCTCCTTCTGGGTCATATAGCCCTTACACAGTTCATTCATAGTTTTGATGCCTTTAGTGAGAATCTACAATGTAAATAGTAATGAAAATAAAGAAAAAACAGTGAATGGGAAGGCGTGTCCAAACTTTTGACTGGTAGTGTATTTTTGATAAAAATCAAATAACCCTTGCTCATGAGTACCTCAGTGGTACTTTTACTGGTCTGGTACTTGAACCGGTGACCTTCTGATCATGGGGCACCTCCTTAATCATTACAGTACCAACCATCCCACAAAACTAACATTGCACAGGGTTCGAACCCTCAACCTTGGGCACTCAAGGCTGTGCTTTTACCACTCAGCTATTGCAGATGTTATGATATGTTTGGTATAGGGTTTATAGTTACAGTACTGTGCAAAAGTTTTAGGCAGGTGTGAAAAAATGCTCTAAACAAAGAATGCTTTCAGAAATACAACTAATGATTGTTTATTTTTATCAATTTAAAAAATGCAAAGTGAGTGAACAAAAGAAAAATCTAAATCTAATCAATATTTGGTGTTACTACCTTTTGCCTTCAAACCAGCATCAATTCTTATAGGTACACTTGCACAAAGTCAGGGATTTTGTAGGATTATAGTCATTACATTATTTTGTAGGATTATAGGATTATAGATCTGTGGTTAGTTCTCCAAGATGTTTGGAACAACCTACCAGCTGAGTTCCTGTACTGTACATATAAAAGTTATGCCATTTCTTAACAGCAAAATCCCAGAATTTTATCCATTACCAGCCTCTGTTTTGGATAAAGTGCTGCCCACTGAGGCAGAAACATTTCCAGGACATGACTTATAATGCAGCTGCCCAAGTTTATTATAGAGTAGTGCAGTATGCGATACAGTCATTATTCCATTTTACCCTCCCAATAACCAAAATTTAGTTCAAAAAGTGGACGGCAGGCAATATGTCTTATGAGAAACAAATAAGTGCAAAATTAGATTTTTATTTATATACCAAATTTTGCATAAAGCAGGTTCGGTTCCTGCAGCAGCAGCAAGGTACTAAACATTTCGTTCTTTCTTAATTTAGGAACATAATCAACACTCGCTGCCATCAGCTATGAATAACATGCACATACACACACTCCTGAGCAACGCTGGAGCACAGGAACCTGAGCGGTATCAGCTACGAGAGGCGGAATACCATCTGAATAGTCATGAGGCTAAATACAGAGACTCTGACTTTGAGTGTTTTTACGAGATACATGGCGTATTTCTGTTTTATTGTCATTATTTTTGCACATTGACGGATTGTGGAGAAATGATGACAAACCCCAAAAGAACGGTGGATCTCATGAGATATATTTACAGAATGAATATTGTCATGACAGCGCCGCCTTCACCCCAAGTTACAGGAAATCTGGAACCTGGGTTTCTTTTTCACTTCTTCTCTTGTTTAGTTGGTTAGTCATGACTGGTTGTACTTTCCCTTGTTCAGCGGTTCTTGATAAAGTCAGCATGATCAGGAACATGTTGTCCTTACTCACCTCAGTTTTGTTTTCTTAGTCACGGTCTTCATGTATCCCTTTTATAACAGAAATCATGAGTACAGGTTACTAAAATACCTACAAAGTAACTCCAAACCTCTTAAATTAAGCATTCCAAGGTTTCAGGTTACAAACAATGAAGTGTATGAAAAGTACAAGGTTTAGTCATTGAAAACTTCTCCATTAGTATTCAGACATTAATTTTACTAGTGTTGTTTCCCCTAATGAACATTCTGAAACACACCTTTATGCATATGCTAATAGTTAGGGTGAAAACATGGAAACTAGTTCTTGAAGACCTACCTTTAGGGTGGTTCAATTAATCGTACTAAAATCATGATCTCGATTCACACCTCCATGCGATCTGATTTCTACATTATGACGATCCATCTACACTTTACTACATCAGTTGTGCCACTGCAAGCGCTGCTACTTTTCTATGGCATTATTTTTGTGCCAGAATTCTGTGTGTGCAGTGGAACTTTTGCGAACATCTTTTTACGCACTCCACTCTGCCTTTCCTCTCGCACTTGATGCTTACTGCCTTCATACCCATGCTGGACTTCACCTTCACCAGTGCTCGACTCCACTGTCACACTCGCGATCGACTTCACCTTCACGGTTGTGGTGTCACTCCGCCTTCATGCTTGCGCTCAACTCCACCTTCACTCTCGATTCCTCCTTCGCAGTCGCACTGTAGTCCGCCTTCACACTCGATTCTGCCTTTACGCTCAAGCTCGACTACGCTTTCACGCTCACACTTTACGCTCAACTCCTTCATGCTCTCTCTAGACTCCATGTTCATGCTCGTGTTCCACTCCACCTTCATGATCTCGCTTGACTCCACCTTCATGCTCTTGCTAGACTCCATCTTCACAGACACACTCCACTCCGCCTTCATACTTGTCTATGGCTCCATGCTCGCACGCCGCCTTTGCAGTTGCACTCGACTTCGCCTTCACGGTCGCGTCCGACTCCGCCTTCACATTTGCACTCCACTCCACCTTCACAGTCCCGCTCAACTCCGCCTTCACACTAACCGCTCGACTACGCCTTTCATGCTCACGTTCGACTCCACCTTCACGCTTGTGCTCCACACCGCCTTCACAGTTACATCCTCTCCGCCTTCACATTCACACTCGATTTCGCCTTCACACTCGTGCGCGACTTCACGTCCGCGCTCGCGCTCGACTGCACTTTCACGCTCGCTCTCAAACTCTGCCTTCACGCTCGCTCTCGACTCCGCCTTCACGCTTGCACCTGATTCCACCTTCACACTCGCACTCGTGCTTCATGCTCGCGCTCCATTCTGCCTTCATGCTTTCGCTAGACTCCGCCTTCACGAGCGCTCCACTCTGCCAGAGTTTGAAACAGCAAGACACTGATATTAACAGGGAAAAGGAGAGTAAAGTGGACATTTAAGGCTACCGAGTTATATAAAACAGTAACAGCGCACACCATCTCACCCGAGTGGAACATGGAAAGCCAAACTCGGTCGATATATGGACACCAAAGTACATAGTGTGTCTGGCTGAGCAACAAAAGGAGGCAGTGTCAGAATGGAAGTTAGAGAGAGCAGACAATGCTAGAAATATTGTCAATCCAATCAGTGAGGCTAGAATGGGCTCCCAAATTAGATGCTTTGCACATACAATAAATGTTATTTGTTTATTCACAAAGACTGATACATAGAAAGGAGCACACATATATACAGTATATCAAGCAGAAACATCCAGAAATCTAGAGGCAGGTCCACTCAAGATTTCTGGATATTTCTTCTAAAAATACATGTCATTAGCTCCATCCCTGTCAGTCTTTTTACAGCAGATCATAGCTGTTGCCAGCGCTCTGTAAAAGCACGTCCATGGCTATGTTTATTCCATTAGGTGAGGTTTAAAAGAACAGCTGTCTGGCGGCCACGCGAAAATGCGCCGTGGTCTTGAAATCGCTGACCTCTGCGGCGCCAACGTCGTTCCTGGAGTTCAATTTTAGGTTCGAGGTTTATGATGCAGAAATAAGTACAGAGGACAGAACGCCGGCTCTGGCGCACAACAACCTGCATTAAAACAGACCTTGACCATCTGGGGGCATCTGGAAAAATCTAAAAGGCTTCTCAAAAAAAGAGAGAGAAGAAAGAGTGAGACGGAGAAATGATAGTGCAGCCTCGGAATAAAGCTGTGACCTCAACAGGGGAGCTGACGATGGCGAGCCAAAAGGGACAACATGCTTGTCAGTAATGAGCTACATGGCGGAAGAAATCTTGGTTATGAAGCACAAAGTCACAACTTAAATAATTCTACTTTGTTACTGTCCATAAGTATTGTTTTGAGCGTTTTGGACTGTGTATTAAGAATAATAGCATCATTATGATGAAAGTAAGATCTTGTGTTGGAGTGTAAAATTGTAAAAGTTTCATCACGATACGGTATATTGATAGCTTTCCACAGCTTTGCCAGAGATGATAAATGAGTGGGTTTCTCCCACACTGTCGGTGATGAAGATTGTTTATGGTAGTGAACTGAGTGTCAGGTTGCGAAACATTAAACAGAAGTTTCCATCATAGTTTGTAATGAAGTAAATCTGGCTGTGGACATAAAGCTGCTTCCAAAAGCATTTTGCAGGTGTATTTCTTTTACCTACAGTTAACTGCTGTTAATTGAAGTGTGGCTTCCTCTGAGGGCAGGAAGAAACAGCTGCTAATTGAATTTCTGTAAGCAAATTAGTAATGAAATATCAGGGGACGGGAGGGCACTGTTGAATAACATATTCACTATAAGGACTGCCTAAAAAGAGCAAAGTTGAGCTGTACACCATACAGAGAGAGAGAGACAGAGAGAGAGAGAAACAGAAACAGAAACAAGAGAGAAAGGAAAGATGAGAAAAGAGAGTCATACTGAGTGGAAAACTAGAATGGGAAAGGAAGAAAACAGGATGTAAGTAGAAAAGAGACATGAAAGCAAGCAGAGAGTGAAAGAGTGAGGAAGGAGATTTAAAGAATCTACTGAAACTAACAGATTGGGTTGGGGGGGGGAGTAAAGAGATGAAGACAAATGGAGGACGAGAGAAAAAGACAGAATGAGAGAGAAAGAGAGAGAAGGTCAGAGAGTGAGTGTGGCCGAGATAAAAGAGAGTCCACTAGCATCACACCAAACACTGAAAGAGAGAGAGAGAGAGAGAAAGAGAGAGAGAGATAGAAGAAATGGTAGACAGAAAAAAGAAAAGAGTAATAGACAAAAAGAGAGACTGATAGAAAGAATTTCTTTCTTTTAATGGGGGAGCGGAGAAATAGAAAAGGAAAGAGACAAGGATGAAACGAGGAAGACTAGAACAGTTAGGCGGCAAAAATGTCTGAGAGAGAGAGAGAGAAAGAGATAGAAAGAGGAGGAGAAATGATAGACAGAGAAAGAAAGAAAGAAAGAATTAGAGACGAGAGGAAAGAGAGAGGTGTAGGTGGGTAAGAATAAAAAGAGTCTACATTGGGACTGAAAGAAAGAAAGAAAGAAAGAAAGAAAGGATGAAAAAAAGACAATGTGTATCAACAGGGTTGCAGCAGAGTTTTACCTGCTTCTTAATAAACACACACAACTTGAACTATTAGTTAATTGCCCCGGCTTTTAAGAGTTAAAACTAACAAAAAAAAAAAACTGGAGTGGCGGGATTTTGGGAGGAACAGCATGTGGGGAACATCCTCTCTCTCTTTCCCACTCTCTCTCTCTCTCTCTCTCTTTCTTTTGCTGACTTCCTCAACGCCCGTCTGCTGCCCAAAACTACAACACAACAACTGGGACGTGCAAAAGAGCTGATATATTTCTAAAGGCGCGTCGGGATGCCGACCCAAACTGTGTCTCAGTGAGGTTAGCCTGGGGGCCAAATAAAAACCCTGACCTCGTCCTCACACCGCTTCCCAGAGAAACACTGGCGTGATTCCATTAAAACACAATTTTTAGCTCTCTGAAACACCACACACACGGAGCAGGACGCTGGGCAAACACTGTAATGACTTTATGATAGATATGTAATTATCTGAAATGGCTAAAAAGCTACTAGGAAAAAGGCAATTCAACACAGTTTTCATTCCCTTTAAATAGCGGAAGATTTCACCCCTCCCCAAGGAATAATCCAAAATCTCAAATCATTTTGGACATAATTTTGAACAAAATGATTTTTTTAAAGACAAATAGGCGGCCTCATTATTCTCAGGATAAGATGTGACTCTTGCTATTCAGAAGACTGTAACAAGGACGCAGATGAAGAAGAGTAGCCGTCTTGCTGCTGAAGAACAAAACGGAGCTGTGCCTTCTTATGAGCAGTGGTGTATTTTTGGGGGTCATGCCACTTGCACCCAACAACAACCCAAAATGGAATATAAATTCATGTTTTCCATTTTTCTCCATTGGCTAATACAATGGCTAAACATTCTTGGGGCTTTGACTTCCAAAAACCAATGAACGAATGCTGCACAGATTTGTGTGTTTTTCTCTAGCCGTGAATTTAGACTCTACAACTGTTTATACAATCATACATTTTCTTGAACTGCTCAATACCAATAATATCAATACCAGGAGTCGCAGGGACCGGAGCCTATCCCGGGACTACGGGTGAGAGATGGAGACCAACCCTGAGCGGGTGCCAACACACCATGGGGCACACACACACTCACACAAACACACTTACATACACACCTTATGGGGCCAATTTAGAGTCAACAATTAACCTATAATGCATGCTTTTGGACCGTATGAGGAAACAGAAGCACCCGGAGAAAACCCATGCGAACATGAGAAGAGTATGAAAACTCCACACAGACAGACACTATGGCCAACCCGGGGATCCAGCCCAGGATCTTCTCACTGTGAGGCGGCAGCACTAACCGCTGTGCCACCGTGCTACGGTGATAGAGGGATTTATGCATTTTTTATAGTGAACTTAGACCCTACACCTTTTTAGACAGTCAAACATGGAATATGAGTGTGTTTACCATTTTACCATTTTTCATATAAGCACAACACGGTAAATCAGAAAATGACTCATTATTCATCTTTCCATTTTGGTTTTGGAAATGTCAGAACCAAAACCCATTTTTTTGGGTTTAGGTTTTCGCTTAGTTCTCTATAGCGAACTGTGAATTTCATCTATAAAACTACTTTTTAAAACAAGTCTATGAAAGTTTGCATGGTTATATGAATAGAAGTGAGCCCTAGCTTCCTCGTGAACTCCATTAAATCTGGTCGGACAGCCAAGTGGCCAGCGTGACAGCACCGGGTCAGATGGGGTCGCGGCTGTTAGAAAACTGAGGACGAGACCCAGCCGGGGTCTGCGAGGCTCCGCTCATTCATTTCAACCTGATGCCGCCCGGCGGAGGAGAAGCGACCTCTTGGCGAGGCGGCGTGAGGAATATTTTTACTACTTTCGGAAAACGAGATAAACGCTGAGGCTCGCACCTGTACCTCATAGATAGACGAAAATGTGAAAGCTGCATGGGATTCGGTGGGGGAGATGGAAATGGGATGGGGGATGAAAACGGAGATGGGAGAAACAACTGAGTGAGAGAAAGAGAGAGATTGAGAGACACAGAGAGAGACGGAGAGAGAGGAAAGGGCAGAGGGAGTTGAGAATGACTCACATGCCGTCTGCGACTTGACGCCTGGGTAATAGATGTTTCTCAAAGCCGTTAGGAAGCTCGGCTTGGTTGGCTGCGTGCTGACGCAAATAATTGCCGGTGTTGGCTCTGGAGAGAGGGGCGTACTGCATTTGCACAAAGACCGCAAGACACGCAAACCCAGCTTTTTGGGGGCTATGTTCTCCACACCGAACCCTCTTGCAGCGTACCGCCATTTATCATTGGAAGAACCGCTTGAATGGGATTAGTTTTTACGTGTGGAGAAGAAATTATTACCACAGCACCTCTGTGACTCTCGACCCATTGGAATCCATCATGCCACCAACCCTAAGGAACGTTTTGCAATCTGCAGGTTTGCGAGCCAATAAAGATGGAAAGGTGTCGTTTACCTTCTGTATATCGGGTGTTAAAAAACATAAGGACAGGTCATAAGCAATCTGCGACATATAAAAATAGGTTAATATAAAACATCAGTATTTGTGATTTTCAGGATACGCTCAACTGTAACAGAGGATCCCTGGTTTGAATCCAAAATTGGTGAAGGTACCCGTGAGCAAGGTACCGTTGCGGAAACACTGCTCCCTGTGTCTGTTAAATGCAGACATTAGATTGGCCCTCACTAACTATTTAGCCCTTTCTGGGAGCATTGTGCTCACCACGGCGGGCTCTACGGATCTCTGACTACCATAAAATCTGCTGCCGGGAAGTTTGCGATTTGAAGTGAGTAAATTTTTGTCATTTTGAACACACCACAGCACAGTGCACAGTGCACCAATCGACCCATTCATGAAGGAGCAGTGAGCAGCCGACGTGCAGCGCCTGGGGAGCAGTGCTTGGGGTCAATACTTTGCCGATGAGTACTAAACATGACACGATACCACTTTTTTATGTCTGATCCCGACACCGATATTGTAAATTTGGATATCTGCCGATATGATACAAATCCGATACAGTCTTTGAGTCTTTTTTAAACAGAAAATAGAAAATAATGCCCTAAAAATGTCTGAATACATGACTGAGATTATTTTGTTATGCTTAAGGAAATATTTGACCTAAATACTGTTTTCTTAACTAAAACAATGTAATAATTGCACACCCATATTTTTATGCTAAATTATTTATTATTAGAATAACACCTCAAAAATTATTCATTTAAACACAGTTTTGTAATTTTGAGACACTCCCTAATCCTGGTGTTGGAAATTAAACAGTATAATTGCGTGATTCACTTTTGGGGCTATACTATAGTGTGGTGCGTTGCTTGTTCTGAACATTATCATATCAATATGTACAAATTACCAATTGTGCATGTGCGTATTTACAGATCAGCTCCATAGATTGGCCCAATGCCACCGATTACCCAATCCAGCTACTTAAGTCGTTATCGGACCGATATCCGATCCACGTATCGGATCCGTGCCATCTTTAATGAGTAGCTCAGTGGTATCTTTACTGGTCCTGTATTTGGGAAGGGCCAAATCAAGCAAACCTAAAGTGAGTAAGTGATTATTTGTCATCGTGAACACAGTGCAGTGCATCGTAATGATTACAAATCACTCATTCACTTTTAGTTGACTTTCACTAATTACTCAGCGGGTGCAATGTGGCCTACCGACCACTTGGGGCTCTCTAGAGCTCCAACTACCACAAAATCTGAACTTCAGGTTTAAAAAGAACAAGACGAGGCTGTTTTTATTTGCTAATTATTGCCAACCTTGTCTTCCTAATTACAGGGACAGTTTCTCTGGTGCATCTTGGGATTCAGAGTCTGGCTCAGGGACCCAATGGTCAGCTGGGTCTGACCGTACAACCTCTTGGTTCATATGCAAGAGTCATTGTACAAGACCACGTCTCCACCCAGTTGACATGTTATGACATTACAGAACCTCTCATTGATGTGATCATAACCAGGACAGTTATTTTGAATATTATTTAAATGATTACCTTTAAAATAGGAATTCCGTTAATACTTTCACCAGTGTGTGTTCATTTACTGTCTCTGCACTTTTTCATTAGAAAAAGCTCCCAACTTTAACAGGTAAGCATATTTACAGTACAAACCATATCAGTTAACTTTGAGAGCAAAAACAAAACAAAAACCCCCAAAGCAAAATAAACATTCATAAGGACCTACTGTATATCCACCAAACATGTTTTTTGCGCTGGTAGCACCAATTTTTTAATACAAATCCTATTAGCTTCAGAGTTCAGAACGCTAAAAAAGACGTTGGTGGAGACGTTTTTTTACCACAGTGCTTCGCACACTTCAAGTTGAAATCCGTTCAAGTTTTAGAACAGCGCTGGGCTTGTCAGTCATGTCTCTCTTGCTAGCCAATCAAATTCGAAAAAGGGGCGGGACATACACAGTGAGGAACTCACTAGCAGCAATGGCGGTGTATCTGGAGCAGCCGGAAAAGCTGACTTTGGCTTTATTACACAGTTCGAATAAGACAAGAAACTACAATGATGTGATCAAACTCCTAATCGGTGCTACTCTCCCAGATGTTTTCTTGCACGGTTTATCTCATGCACCCACTCTCTACGTCTCGAAGACATGTGAGTATCTAGTTCAGACGCTGCAGCTAATGCCAAGATGCCATTTCTGTCCAATGTAAAGATAATCTTTTTTAGGTCGGCTAAACTACCGATCTCAAAGGAACACGTTACAATGTTTACATGTCTTTTCTCTAAATGTCTTAATTTGTCATACCATACTGCCTCGTAACTCCATATTGTTATGATCATTTATGATGTCTGACATTTCACTGTTCAATATCTGCTGTGCAGCTGCACTTGGCACTTTAAAAACATGCACACTGCACTCATTGCACCTTTTTAATCCATCGCACCTTATTGTATATGTCACAGTTTATTTTCTTTTTTATCTCTTTCCCTTTATCTCCTTATTTCTAGTTATTGCCTTATCTCCTTATCTCTAAATTATTTTAAGGTTCTATTATTCTCCTTGTTAATTTATTATTTTTATTTTTAAATTTTCTGCCTTAATTGCACAGTCAAAGAGTGGATCAGGATACATTTCACTGCATGTTGTACCTGTATAATTTGCATGTGACAAATAAAGAATCTTGAATGAAATAGGAACGAACGTGGAAATGCCCGATGACGCTTTTCGTAACTTAGCAACAACAAGCCCTGAGAGAGGTGCAGAGAAAGCACCCTAGAAGTGAGGTTTGAACCGCTCTCAGTGCAAAAAACGCATTTGGTGAACACAGGCCGTAAATCATAAGCGAGGTAAAATGTTCAATTAATCATGATATTGACTTGAGGTTATATTGCCCAGCCCTACATAATTGCCACTTTTTTGTAGATACAGGAATCCATTAGTAAGAGAGTTTGATGTATATTTCCAAGTTTCAGAATATATAAATGTAAAACATACCTGTCAATAAAATGGCAGCCTTTTTTAAGTAAACCGACAAATAAAGATAGTTTATTAAGTCCAAAACGTAAAGAAAATGCAGTTTGGAGTGGAGAAAACTCAGGTGTAATTGGATTTTGGGGGTGGAGTTTTTTTACAGTGACACACCCAGCTGGTCTGTGCCTCATAACGCGAGGTGTCAGAAGCGATTCTCACGGTGCAGGAGAGACACGGATTAGGGCTCTAATGAGGGATGCTGTGTCATGTAAAACACAGAGTAATTGAGAGCGAGAGAAAGGAAAATTCTAATTAAGGTTATAAATCACTCACGTCTGGATCCATTATCATAGCCGTAGCTCTCCACCTTCCTGCCTCATAAAAAAAGAGGAGGAAAAAATGTCCAGAGTCGCAACAGGAGGGGACCGAGCAGGGCGATGGATGGAGGATCTTCTTAAAATTCAGGACCATGGACAGAGGTTTAATTCAGCATCAGTGTTACAGGAAAGTAGTTCTTGGTATACAATAAAAACTGTTTCTGCTAATGTAAATATTTTTTTTCTATAATATACACATTCATTATATATTACTTATTTATTAGCATATTTTTATTTACAATTTTATTTTGGTGGAAGCAGCTATTGCTCATAGCTCTGGTCTCAGTCTCTACTTCCAACATAACCTGACTCACTCAAAAAGCACCAATAAAATCGGCCTTTGCTGATGGTAAATTGAAATTCTCTAATTCAGCTGCAACACAGAAAGGCCACAACACATCAGAAGTGATTTTTTTCATATTCCGTTTCCACAAAAAAAGCAAATCAGTGAATGTATAAAATGCCCTGCAGATGACGGGGAAAAAAGATGGGAAAAAACTGGCTGTAAAAGGAAACTAATCAAACTGTTGTCCAAGTCAACCATCCAAATCTAAGTCAAGCCAAATTACTGGGCAGCCAATTAAGACCGTTCTGTCCCTACATTTCTATCTCCCCCCCTCCCTCGTCCTTCCTGCCCTATCATCTTGGCTCACACTTCTCTCCTCCTTCCCCTCCTCTTCACACCTCTCCTGCAGAAGATGGGGAAAATTAAGATGAGAAGGACAGTTGTGTCCCTCTACCTCTTCCTCTCTTCTTCTCTCCTCCTTTTATCCCCTTCTACACACATAGTGGGGAAAGTTGGAGCAAGGCAGTTCCATTCCTCTAACTCTCTCTCTCTCTCTTCATTCTCACTTCTTTCCTTTATTTTCTCTCCTAGCATCTTCCCTTCAACTTCTCTTCCTCCTCTCTCTTTCCCCTTCACTGCTTTCCTGCATTTTACCGTATCCCCTTCCCTCTCTCTTTACTTACCTGCCCCTTCTTCTCTCCCAGCTTTCTGCCTTTCACTTCTCTCCTCCTTCTTCTCCTCTTCACACCTCTCCTACATGTAATGGTAAAGTTATTTCTAACTCTCCTTCTATCCCTCTGTCTTTCCCCCTACCACTTTATTTTCTGCTGAAATCTTGGATCCCACTTCTCCCTTCCCTCCATCTCTTTCCCCTCCTCTTCACACCTCGCCTGCAGATAATTTGGAAAGCTAGGACAGTTCTATCTTTCTACCTCTCCATCTTGTCTTCCCCCTTCCCTTTCCCTCAGCATCTTGCCTCAAACTTCTCTCCTCCTCTCTCTTTCCCCTCTTCTTCGGTCCTTTGTTGCAGACGACAGGAAAAGTTACCGTCCACCTCTTTACTTTCCACTTCCTTTTCTCCTCCCGTCTTACCCCTTCCCCTCCTCTTCCCATTTTAAGGGATTACATGGCTGTAAAAGGTAGGATTATGCGCGATCCTACTTTTTCAGTACAGATACCGATGCCAATACTTGGGCTTTGGGTATCGGCCGATCCTGAATACTGATCTGATACCAGTGTTTAACCTTTACAGCCCTTAGAGAATTTGGGATGTTTATCTGTACTTTTGGTTTTATGCTTATTATAATGTTTGTGTAGAAGTTAGTCATACATGCCTTATGTTGTTGTGTTCAGGACGTCCCACACTACTCAGATTTGATGTGGAAATGCTGATGCAGTCTTGAAATCAGTCCAATTCTGATAAAAACTGATATGTACTTAGCTGTATGTAGTATGACAGTGCTGTAACTGTAGAAATAATTATTAGAAACGGTAAGAACAGTGTGTTTTATTGGCTTGCCGAGTTTTTATTATGTAGAGAGATTCTATGGCTTAGTGCCAAGCAGAAACTGTCACGTCTGCGCCTCCTCCCCGACGCTCGGACTCGCCAGAGTATTAACCGGAGGTCTGACGTGTCGCGGCGGGGTTGTCATGGTAATGGTGTGTCTGTCCCTTTAAGGATTCCCCGCTAGGCACTTCCGGGTTGTCTGCGTCATGGTGACGGTTTTCCGTTCCTAATGTGTTTCACCTGTTTGTTATTATCACGTTTACGTTCATTGGTTGATGTGTAATGTGTCTTATTATTTAACCATACCGATCCGGTCATTCTTTGTTTGTTCACTCTCACTCTCGCTCCAGCCCCCAGCTCGCCCTGAGACGCCAGCAGCCGAACCGCCGAGCCGCCGCTAAGCTAACTGGCTAATGCTAAGCTAGTTAGCCACCGCTCGCTAACCGGCTGACTGCTAGCCGCTAACTCACAACGCTTGCCTGGACTGCCATGGTACGTCTAAACTCTTCAGTTTCCCACTTGCCTGGCTGGAGGCTGCCTGTGTTTATTCACGAGAGACTCTTTGTGTAAATAAAGCACCATTGCATTATACATTTCCCGCGTCTGCGTCTTTATCCGCGGCACGGGTATGACAGAAACACTCGTCTGAATACAGAAAAAAATTATTTGATAACAAATAATGCATTTTTCTTTTTTTTTTTACTCTCTACCATTATAGAAGCTAAAAAATATTTTCTGATTAATTGAAAAAGAAGAAATACATTTGTAGAAGTTTGGGCAACTTTTCAGCCAATTTGGACTCGTTTCTTGGGGAGAATATTTTCGTCATGACGACGTTCCAAACGAAAATCATTTGACATGATGGCAGGCCACACAATAACGCGATGAATGCGTGTGTCGGAATAAACACTGAAAACATCAAGTAAACGGTATTGTGAGTAGAACGCTGTTTTAGTTAATTATCAGCTAAAATATACGTTTTGTCTGTAATAAATGGTAAAATTTGACTGGACTGGAACACTTTAGTGAATGTCGGTCTGTTCCCTGTGAGAAACGGGCACGCTAGCAAACACAGCAGCAACAAACACAGAGATTGCGAACAAAGGGTGGTGTTGTTAAGTAAATTTAACAGAATATTTGCGTAATTTGCTTTTGGGGTTGTAGTATGTAAGAATTAGTGCAATTGTCAAGCAATAAACCAGCTTTACCGCAGCGCCACTTCCCATTCATAATGAAGTGAGCGTGTACACATCCACATATCAGATCGGTGCTTCCCTAGTAATAGGACAGTTCCATCCCTCTACCTCTTATTCTTTCTCTCTCTTCTTCAATCCTTCCTTTTCTCCCATCATTTTGCTTCCCACTTCTCTCCTCCTCCTCCTCCCCTCTTTCTTCTTCCCCTCATCTTTACACCTCTTCTACATATCATCCTCAAAGCTAGGACAGGACAGATCTGTTCCTCTACCTCTCCCTCTCTCTCTTTACTTCTCTCCTTCTCCCTCTTCTCTCCATCTCTTTAGATTATGGGGAAACATATATAGCAAACGAATCCAAAACTGTTGTCCAAGTCAAGCCAAATTATTGGGCAAGCAATTAGGACACTTCCGTCCGTCCCTCTCTCTCTCTTTTCTCCCATCATCTTGCCTCCCACTTCTCTCTTCCTCCTCCTGTTCTCCTCTCCTCTCTTCATACCTCTCCTTCCCTCCGGAGACGTGCTAAAGAGGGGAGCAGTGTGCCGGGGGCCCTGGCAGGGGACTGCAAGGCTGTCAGGACATTCTAACTGACATTTTGAAAGTCATTAAAATGGAGAACATGAAACGGCGCAAGCTTTTCTGTGCGACTTGGCCTTTAGCTGCTGCACAAAGGGCCCTGCTGTCTCATGGCAACTGCAGATGATATTGTGTCCCCCCCACATTAAAAGTGTGCTTTTCAAACCCGGCCTCGAAAGCTTTGGGACGTATCGGAAAAAGAAGGCCCACAATAGCACACAGGATGCATTCAGGCTGGACTGCATATATACAAAACACACCCCAAAAAAGAGACACAAAAACACACAAACACACACACACGCACACACACACAAACACACACTGAACTCAGCATGTAACACGGGTGTGCTCTTATCTTTCTGCACACACCCCCCGATATAAATACACTTCTAATGCAAAACTGGGCCAGAAATGAAATCCTATCGGATTGCTCGTATGACTCGACAGGATCGACAAACTCACAGAATTTTGCTGTATCACATGTAAAACATTTGCTGCTCCCCAGAGGTCATGTTATCTCGCTGGGTGTTGGAGAGTAGGAAGAAGAGGTCCAATAATAGAAAATCTTTCACGCCGTCAAAAGAACTGGGAAACTCAAATTGGAAAGGTGCAGTTCTACCTGTGGCTGTCGTGGCCTCGTTCGACCGAAGCTTGAGATGCAAGTGGTTAAAAAAGGGCTCAGATGAAACGTAACACTGGAGCTGGCCGATAGGGTCAGAAATATTATCACAATAGTTTTTCTATACTGATCAATTTTGATATGCATCATGATCTAGAACTTCTCACAATAACAGCCCTACTACATGATACATCACATAGACTCATAACTTGCATGCAAAGGAAGGACACTTGCTGTTTATATACTTTAACAAACTTTATGACAACGTTAGCATTTCTGCATTTACCAGTAGAGTTGTAGTCAACACCACCTAAACCACGACCAAGTCCTGACCGAGACCAGAGTGTGGCCCGAGATAAGACCAAGACTCTGAAGGACCGAGACCGGACTAATGAAGGTTTTACACCACATGACAAGTAAGTGGAACATGCAAAGTCTAAGAAACCTTCAAAAAGAGCTAAACAAAGCAAACAACACACACTAAGCAACATTAAACATGTTTATTCAATATCTCTCTCTTACATATCTATAATGAGGAAATCACTTCACTTGAAGCAGTTATCCAAACTGAACACATCATATGTGACCCGATCTGCCGTAATGAGTCCGAAGTCTGCGTTCTATTTATTTAGATACGGGCCGATTATGTTGAAAAACTTCAAAAATATCGGTTTTTCCTTTTCAGAGACCAGATTAATTCTGAAGACCTTTTCTTTCATATAAGACCAAAAACGGAAAGTCACTATTTTTTATGTTTTTCAAAATAATCGGCCCGTATCTAAATTAATAGAACGCCGACTTCCGACTCATTACGGCAGATCGGGTCATGTATGTTAAATTCAACAAACCACAGGGGCAGAAGACTAGTCAAGACCAAACTCACGTCAGAGACAAAGGGATAGTTGCTAAACAGCCGATTTGCTTGACATCTTTCCAAGACAACCACGACTTTACCTGTGTTCATGCGCACGCATGTGTGTGTGTGAAGAGGCAGGGAAGGTAACAGCCGTTGACAGTAACATCACTGGCTGCAATTGAAGTGAGAAGTTATCCAGTCTGAGAGTAAATAGCTCATTAACAGTAATATTCTCAGAGTTGTGGTCTCAGCTGGTCTCGAAATAAAAGCCAGAGTCCTCTTTGTCCGAGTCCCTGATAAGACCGAGTACAAATACGGCCGATTCCGTGGGAAGACCGAGACCTTCATAAACTGAGACCGAACCTGAGCTGCCACACTATTTACCAGACCCTTTTATCCAGAGCAACTTCCATTTCCTAATTACAGGGAGAGTCTCCCTTGAGCAACTAAGGGTTAAAAGCCTTGCTGAGGGGCCCAAGGATATTTTCACACTCTTGAAACATCAAGAAAGTTCCTGTGGGGCTCGGCGTAAACGCACCGGGGCATTTTCAGCTCCCGATGTGATCGATACACAAGGGCTTCTGGGACTTCAGCAGCCTTGATTGATTTCTCGCTTTGTTACAGTTCCTGTGCATCAGGAGGCTCTCGGGGCGGAGCGCGGGGTCTGGCGTGTACGAAGGAGGCCCTGGGAAACGGATGGAGGAGCGCGTTCATTTTTTACGCTCGGCAGCGCGGCACCGCCATTGCTCAGGATTACGCCGGGCTGACGGCCCCCTGCCTGCGCCACCGAGAGACGGATTGTGAAGCGGCGGTAAAGTTTCCATAGGGAAGGGACGAATTCGTCTATCATTCGTTTTTTCAAATTAAAAGCAAAAACCCCAAAATGAGTTCTTTTTCCAATATTTGGTTCCAAAATCAAAAATGAATTGTTTTCCAATTACTCATTTTATGCTCAAATGGAAAATGGAGGACACACTCATATTCCATTCTTGGCTAAAATGTTTTAAGGCCTAAATTCAGAGCTATAGAAAACCACAAATCGGTATTCTTTGTATATTTGCCTTTAAAATTTAAAACAAAATCCAAAAAACACAATATTCGTTCCAAGACCAAAACGAACAAACAAATTACCACTTTTAGATTTTCCAGTTTTGCAGTTAAATGAAAAAGGGAGAAATAGAAAACACTCATTTTCCATTTCGGCTCTTTTTCCTGCTCATAAGAAAGGGTGGCTTTATTACGTTCCTCTACAGCAAGTGGGTTTCTCTTATTTGAACCATTCTGGATTTTCGTTGACTGCAAGTTACACCCAGAAGACTGTAAAAAGAAAAACGTGAAAATCTCAGACGAAGGAAACCTAAACCTTTTACTGCCAAAGAACAAACCAAAGTTACCCTTAATCTCATTAGCAGGAAAAAAGAGTTGTATATACTGTATGTTTTTTATATTTTTACATGACCATCTTTTCTTTTCATCTTTTCACAACTGCATATTTTCTGCTTTTTCATTTGAGCACAAAAAATGAAATGCAGAAAAGTAACTTATTCATTTTCCAGTATTTATACCAGGGGTTTTCAATCGGTGGTCCACGGCCCCCTGGTGGTCCGTGGCGGCAATCCAGTTTCACAACTGAAATTACTTTTAAAAAATTATTTAATGTTATGTATTTTTCAAGATGACAATTCCAGATAATTTGTGAATCTTTATGAATAATTAATTTAATGCAAATATCTCCCCCCAACACACATACACACACACACACACACAGTGGACCTCAGACTACTGCTTAGTCTGAATGGTGGTCCCTGGGACAGAAACAGTTGAAACCCCTGAAACTGGACTGCATGTCACGGACCTTCCACATTGCCGCCACGGACCACCAGGGAGCTGCAAACGGTTATCGATTATGTGATAATAACAGAAAATCCATGGGAACATGGGGAAAGCACACCGAACTCCACACAGAAAGACCCCATGGCCAACCCGGGCCTCGAACCCAAAACCTTCTTACTGTGGGACAACAACAGGACAGGTTCTTTGTAGCCTGACAGAATATTATGTGTCTCTCCCATTTCTAAACCCCTGATCTCTTTCCTCTCTTCCTTTTTCCTGCTCACTTATTAAAATAAACCAGTTGGGCAATCGCCCTCAGAGATCTCGAGGCGCCACCAAAGTGCAGATTACGAGAGGTGTTGCTTTTGAGTCTCTTATCCAGGTGGAAAAAAACGGCATTTTATCAAAGAGACGGGTAACAAATTCATTTCGCCGCGGGACGTCTTTTCTCGAGCCGAAATACTCGAGTCATTTCAATTTCTGTCTCCGGAAAAAAAAAAAAAAAAAAGGAAAGAAGCCGCGCACGGATTATCTGCACCTCGCCGGACGTGATCAGATTCTCTATTCCTGGTGACGCAACCACCTCTTCGTTTTTACACGTTGTTACCGAGGCGATTCCGCCTGCGGTCCGATTTCAGATGACCTACTGACAGGCTGATCAAACTACACTCTGTATGTGTGTGTGTGTGTGAGAGAGAGAGAGAGAGATAAAGCTGGTGATGCTTCCCCCCGACAGTACTCTCATTCACCAGGTTGTAATCTCCTCAAACGATCCCCCTGTAGCGTCACGGAAACCGATACGGAAGCTGCAGCTTCTTGTCCGGCACTGGATGGAAGTGGGGAGAGAGGGAAAAAAACGGCAAGCAGGCAAACATGAAGGGGGCAATTTAGTCACCAATCAACCTGTACCACTGCAGCATTAGGGACCGTCACAAAATTACAGAACTGTGTTTAAACAACACATTTTTGAGATATTATTTTAATAATAAATAATTCAGCATATACTTCTTTGTGTGTAATTATTGCATTGTTTCAGTTTAGTTAGGAAAACAGCATTTTCTTAAGAATAACAGAATAATCTCAGCCTTCCCCTCACAGAGAAATAAACAACTTATTCATTAAAAACTGGTATCGGATCGGTACTCGGGATCGCTCGATACCCAAAACCCGAGTATCGGCACTGAAAAAGTTGGATCGGCACATTCCTAGTGGAAAGTGATACGGGAACTGCCTTTTCTTGTCCGAATGGAAGTGGGGTAGAGGGGAAAAGCAGGTTGTGTGACCGTTACATGCAGAGGACTCACCATCTTACTGCAAACAGGAAAAACGTAATCAATTTTTTAAAGCAGTAAGAAGAAGAGTGGAATTTGTATATATTTAGTATTTTTACGAGTAACGGTCACTTTGGTGTCATGCCACTTTCATCCAATCTGTTTTCCTTATATTTGGTTTTACAGCAAAATGGGATTAAGCCGTTCTCTGGGTACTGTCCATGTCAGCTGCCCACTGCTCCTTCAAAGATGGGTCAAATTCAGACGTCACATTTCGTTGTGGTGCACTGTGTGCTGTGCTGTGGTGTGTTCACAATGACAAATAATCACTCACTTACACTAATGACTCAATAGATTAATGCAAAACCAGAAAACAACTCGTTATTTGTTTTATCATTTTGATTTTGGAAAAATCATTTGTTAATAAAATCGTTTTGGGGGGTTTCGGTTCTAATTTGAAAAACCAATGAACAAATGATAGACGGATTGATAGACAGAACCGCTGTAACCAAACTTTGTAATCTTCTCACTTTATTCTCCATGCAAGCTTCACAAGGAAGCTGATACGCAAGCCGTGGGTTCTTGTGCAGCCTCGGATAGAAACATGGTGAGAGAAAAAAAAAAACAGAGAAAACGATCTGTTTTCACAGAAGCGCAGGAACTCGAGCCGGAGACAGAAAAAGAGGGTTAGCAATTCAGTCGGCGTAGCCCTTTCTTCTCCTATCGGAAGAATCGATACGGGGCGCGACAAGATAGGAAAAAAACGACACAAGGTCATAGCAATCGTCTCGCCTGGCGCTAACGGCGCGTCCCGCCGCTCTGACACCGTTTCCAAGAATACCACACAGAAGTAGGTTGGCGTCTCCGCACCTAATGAGATGTTTATTCAAATTAGATTGGCCGGCTGCTACATCCAATCTCCTCGGCTTCGAGAAAAAAAAAGAAAAGAAAAGAAACGTGCGGCGGCGTCGGAGACTCTCTCTCATCGTTTGGCTCGCCACGTTTAGGCCAGGGACCGAGAGAGTTCTTGATTAATCACGGTTGTCGTCTGGCGTCGGCGGCGATGTTTTCCGCCGCTCCCTTT